>CM041780.1:204332116-204354156 GCA_023374045.1 Limonium bicolor
CTTCAAGTCGTGCTAGCTTGACCCGTTGAAGTTTTTCAGTCATTGTATTTTGTTTTGTTGGTGGGAGTCGGGATTCGAACAGTTTAAAATTCAATGAATCAACCGGAATGCAGGGTTCCAAGAAATTGTACTAATAATTTTCCCATTCTTCCTTTGGAAACTATGTGTTCATTTGGTGACAGCACGAGCCTCTCTAACATTTATGAATCTGTGCCTTTTTTTAATCACCCAAGCCAACTTATCATCTTGATTACCGTTCATGGGCTGAATGAAGATGATGTTTTGGAATGATGTAGCAAGGAGCAAATTGTTATCTGACATCGTGTACTCTTTTTTCTCAATGTAATTTTTCCATCTGGGTTTTGTCTATCAAGGTTTTAACGAGGTCGATGCTTAGATCAGGGACTCATTTATTGGGTGGCAAAATTGGGAGAACGTTACACCTTGTAACCGGATATCGGTGGCATTCTTGTTCTCATTTTCAATAAAATTAAATACTTTTTTTTTAAAAAAAAGTTATTTCAAAAATCGAGCACAACCTCTCTAAGTGGAAAGCGGACTCACTCTCCAAAGCGAGAAGAGTAGTCCTAATCAGAGTAGTCTTGAATAGCCTCCTCGTCTACTACATCAGCCTTTTCAAGATGCCCAATAAAATTCTCTAAAAGATCAATAGACTTAACGCAATTTCCTATGGGGTCATGGCAGCGGAAATGGCCTCCCCCAAATGGCTTGGAGTAAACTTTCTAAACCAAAAGACCTTGGTGGGATAGGTATTGTGGATTTAGAAGCCAAAAATGTAGCTCTCCTATTCAAGTGGTGGTGGAAATTTCAAAATGATGATGGAAAGTTATGGAAAAATGTGGTCTGCTCCATTAACAACATTGATATACACCTACCTATCACTGACTCAAGTTGGACCTCGCTAAGGCAAAAGGGTCTTTGGAAATCGATTCTATCCTTAGCCAATTGGTAACCCTCCCTTGCTACAAAAATCAATGAAAATCTTCGATGGATCTTAGGAATTGGATCCTCTATTCGACTTTGGATCGACCATTAGGTTAGGGATCACCCTCTCAAATATATGTTTCCACATCTATATTCACTAAGTGATCAGAAGCACCACTCTGATGAAGAGACCGGCTGGTGGAGCGGGGACCACAGGTTATGGAATTTATGTTGGAGACGACAACTCTTTCATTATGAATCAGTCCAGGTGTCCACTCTCCTAGCTCTGCTCGACAACCACTCCCCGGCTTACGAGCCGCACCCTGATGGGATGGCATGGATAGACGCTGGAACCAACACCTTTTTAGTAAAATCCTTCTACTCCTGTGTTCTCGCTCAAGAATCTTTCAACTAGATCTCTTGGCATCGTTGTTTTGGGCAAAACACCGCTCTGCCCCGTATTGAGCTCTTCGTCTGGTTTCTGTTCCAAGGCAAAGTGAACACAAAAGCTAGGCTTTTCTTTAGGAACATTATCCCCTTGAATCAATTATATTGCACATATAGTTAATAGAAAGTGATAACCATCTCTTCCTGCATTGCGTGGAAACCAGGAAGTTATATGGTCCTCGATCCTAAGATGGTGGGGCAACCCAGTTATCTTTCCCAATTCTTATCTGGACCTTTACTTCTACTAGAAAAAGTACATTCAGAAGAAAGATATCAAGAAATGGTGGCTGTCCACTTTGCTTTTTACTCTCTGGAACATTTGGGCAGCCAAGAACAAATGTGCATTCGAATCCTCTCAGTCGAATTGGAACCTGATAACAGCCGCAATGCTAAGACAAGTTGTAGAATGGCGCAGAAGGCCAGCAGTAGCAAAAGCAATCCCAATTCAGTTGCTTTTATCATTTTCTAGTCTAGCTGAAATTTTTTAACTTGCTTAATGATGTAGTTAGGGGTGGTACTCCTTTTGTTGTTGATTGTTCTCATGAGAAACGATCGATGCTCACTACTCGATCTTTAGTATCGCTCTTTAGCTGATGTCCAACCCCTATAAAAAAATCTGGTATTTGATTTAGACTTACACTAGTTTGAAAAAATAAAACCAACATTCCCATTTTGAAAGAACACAAAATAGGGTTGTTAGAGCATAATATTTAAGTAGGTTTAATTATCTATTGAATGTGAGAATGTGACTTTATGTGTTATAACTATGAATGTAGGGTTGTTAGAGCATAATCTTCGAGCATTCCGACATCCCTATTCGTGGGTATAATATAGCCATTCAAGCCCTCGGGCACTTGGGTGCCCAGCCGGGACACAACCGTGTAGGCTGCCTGGGGACAGGTCAGGCAGAAACTAATCAGCCCCTAAAGAGTTTTCTGTACCTTTCAGGCCACGATGGACCCACACATGCCCTTTTGCAGCCAAACCCCGGCATATGCTAGGGCACTTCAAAAATCCACTAAATTCAGATGCAAGCTCCAATTGTCATGAAACTTTTCCAACATCCCTTATTAATCAAGGGTATCATTTGGCCTCCTTGAATGCCCATCAAAGTTATCAAAGTGCCCCACATTTTAAGCCAACCCCATTATAGGTGCAGTAGGGAGCCTGCGTACAATGCCCACATGAGCACATGGTTGCGGACAGTGCCCAGACACCATCACCCTACAGCACAAGGCACTGGGCGCCGCAGACAGGGTCTGGGCGCCTGTGACACCACAATGTTGTGCCCACAAGGCACACAACAAGGCTTGCATGGCATACACTACGCACAACAACAAGGGTTGTGTGCCCTCGGCAGCACACCACTAGGCCCACCCCAAAGGGCTAACTCCAAACACTGGTTGAACGGAACCCTTAAATTACGGTCCAAAACCGTGTATAATTACGGTTCTGGACCGTAGTCAACGCGGGCGTCACTAAAGACGGCGACGTCTTTAATAACAGTTTAAAACCGTAATTAAAGGCCCTTTTCTGGTCCCGCAAGTCAGGGACTTTAGATTATGGTTATTGGTAAAACCGTAATCTAAAGTGTTTTTTTTTTCGTTTTTTTATTACATAGCTACACAATTGCAACAGATGACAGAATTGCAACAGATATGCAACATATGGCATAATTACAACAGATGTGCAGAAACTGCACACTTGCAACACACCTGAATCAAATAACAACAAAACACATTCATTCTCTGCGCACAATTGCAGCAGATAACATCTTTAATATACACCAGAATATCTGTTACAGTAGATACAACAGAATCTGTTAAATCAACAAAAAAACATTCTCTGCAATACATCAAAATCTGTTACAGCAGCTAGCAATTCATTAAATGTGATCATTTCAGTTTCATTCCACTACAATATATACAAAAGCTAGCTAGTCTACCACTCCATTCTCAAAAATAAGGTTGTCATGCTCTCTCTGACATGATACAAGTCTTTTGCACTGTAAGTCGAGGATTGGGCATAATGCTCTTTAATCTGGAACAAGAAAAGGAATGAAACACATAATGAGATTAATATAAAGACACAAAAATGTGCACAAAGAATTAAATACAAAACAACGTTCGTATTACCTTGCCTTGAGAGTTCTGAAATGCTGGGAAGTACCCGCAGAACTCGTACATATACCTCATCACGTAGTACCCGCAACTCCTAGAATCCTTTTGGGTAGGACACTAAATCACCAAAATTCACAAGTGTAAAACAATTGTATAAAGATAAGCAACACAAATGAAATAAATGAATTACCAAACCTTGATGTATGTGACTTTCATATCAGCAAACTCTCCCTGAGGGGTTTGACTTTAACAACTGTAACATATTAACAAAAGTGTTAAGCACAATGAACGAGTAAATTAATTTTGGTTCAAAAAACCTACAAACAATTAAACAGTAATAAAAAACTTACGTTTTGATTAAGTCTTCAGTGTTGAATTCTGTCCACTGCCCTAGTGGATCTAGAACGAGTAGAGAAGCGGTGGCAATGCAGAAGATAAAAAATAAAACAAAGCCCAGTGGTGGCTACAATTTCAAATACAAAATGAAATAAGAAATGAAGGTAAAAAAGTTAGCTAATTAGTATGTAAATTTATATCAGAACTCACGTTTGGTGATACATCATTAGCAAAAATAATTTATTTTGTTCATCAGCAACATTGAAGCAATGCTTCATGTATTCACAAAACCTCCTCGGGTTCCTAGTGACTGAGTCGAACGATAAACGCTCTGGGCACACTGCAGAAATGGAGGTGATGTTCTTCTCATGACATCTCTTAAGTAGACCTCTATTATATCACATGTACTATAAAAAGTTAGCCAATGCAACTTCATAGATACTTATTCTATATGTTTTTACAGTATAAGGAAAAAACACTTACTTTAGATAAGCTTGAATAATGTTAATGTTCAGGTAATCTCCACACATCATCTCTCTGATGTCCCCAAAGTTGATCGTCGTGGTCATATCTTCTTCGTAGTGAAACAGTGACTTTGGAAGCGTCATCATGAAGTTGATACATTGAGGTGACCTCGCAATGATCTTGTCGTAGAGATTGACCTGACGAGGCCCCAAGTGTTTAATAAGTTTTTCTAGCAGTGAGAACCTACTGTCCGCGCCTCAGAAGTCCTGGTGCGAGCCCGGGGCGCTGGATTCTTACCTTTCGCACCCCGGGTCACTGGATTCTTACCCTTCACACACAAACAATAAAGCATAAGAATGTAAAGATAATTACTAATTGATTATTATAGTAACATTAAACATTTATCTAGAACATACCCTTGTACTGCGGATAGGACCCGCCGGCGCGCGATCTCTTCTCTGGGCTGGGATACGCGGCGAGGAAGCTCAGAGATCTATAATGGATTATATTAGACACTTAATGCTATATAATGGATTTTATTAGATACTAAATGGTTGTTAAACAGTCTTACCTCATCGGTGACAACAATATAACTTGCTGGCCATTGGAAGGTATGCATTCTCAAATCCTTTGATTATCAGGTCTAAGGTCACATGCACGTAGAATGCGGGTAGACGTACAAAACTGATGAGCGTGAGTGGACCTGATGGCAACACCGTCCCGTAGGCCACATCTACAGGGTGCCCGTCTAATGGTATTTGGAGACACATTTTTTTTGCTCCTTTAATAAACATAGATATTGCGTGAAATAAATAAGTGCGTCCAATCTAATACTATTTAAAGGACTTTATTTAAGGAGAAAAATAGTTAAACAAAGATAACCTGGATGTTGGCAAATGGGTACGGGTCAGCGGCCGGAGCACAACTGGACGAGGAAGACGGTCGAGGAGGATCATTGTGCTGCTGAGTAGTCGCATGTGCGATCGCATCCAACGCTTGCTGCAGCCTCTCCTCGTAAGCTCGGCGCTCAGCAGCCAACCTCTCCTCGTAAGCTCGGCGCTCAGCAGCCACCTCCCTCATTAGCTTGGCGCTCTGCAGCGAACTTACACTCTACCATCGCCTCAATGTCAGCAACATTCATCTGACCCTTCTTAGCAGATGGAGGGAATACGTGCTTCTGATGCACTTCTCCTCCAAATCCTCTAACACGCCTCGGGTGATCCTTCATCCCAAACGCTTGATTGAGAGCGTTGTCTTGAGAAGGAGGAGCGTGTAAGTCTACTTCTCCTCTCCGTGCCGCTTCATACTGGCCAATTGTCAAAGAAGTTAGCACTAAATTTAAGATCAACAAACACTTGAGTATATAAGTAAATTACTTAACAGCTACTTCCAAACACTTACAATTTGGTTAGCCAGTTGTTCCGTCACAGCATGAGGAAATATCCTCTGACCTTCGCTGGTCATTGTCTGACGTCCCAGTAGGTACATCTGCACCTTACTCGCCTCAGAGACATCCTCGATCGGGCATTCACTGCCATCCTTGTTCCTTTGCGTCAGCAAACCAGCTTCTTTCCACAGATCGAGGCTGCCCACATATCCCCTTTGTCCCATGGTGTGGGGGTAGAGATTAGCTTCACGGTTTTGCCGTGCTTGTTCTTGTCTTTGCTGTTAAGACAGTACAACAGAAAATTAATTAGAAAATCAGGGATAAAACATTATGAGCATTAATTCAGAAAAGAGTACACACAAACATGCCCGGAACTCGGGGATGGAGTGGTGCTCAACGAACTCCTTCCACTCCTCTCTCGGTGATCATGTCGTTGTACACTACATACGGCGGAGGCTCGCGTGGGGGCACCCTGGTGATCCAGTTCTCCACCAAGTAGTGGCCGAATGATTTAGCCTTGCCACCCACCGCAGAAAGAACAGTCTTCTTCAGTTCGTCTGGGATCTTGTATCGTTCTTGCACCTTCTTCCAGATGGTCTCCTTAACTTCTTTCGGGACTTGTGGCCATTTGTGGTTGATGGAGCAATGTGATCTGGACAGAGTCGCTATCATACTAGCGAACTCTGACTGCTGCCCCCACAATACCTCCCATACTTGTCCCAGACAAGACTGATCTCATCCGGTTTCTACAGCTTCAGCCCACGGGTCGGGCCTCTACCTCTGGGTCTCTGAGTAGCACTCGTAGAAGGTGCACTCATGGAAGGGGCAGCAGCAGTAGTGGCAGCTGTAGAAGGGCCCGCAGCAGCAGCGACAGATGTAAATGGGCCAGTAGCAGTAGCGGCACTGGTATAAGGAATCGGTACCCTTTGCTGATCATCGTCGAACTCGTGGCAAAATAACTCGAACTCTTCAGCCATGCCTGCAAGGATTGAAATAAAATTAAGCATTTCATAATGACACAAAAATACACAAACTTTAACAATGGTCATATACAAGCGAGAAATAAAAGATTGTTAATTACTTATAAAATTTAATGGTAATTACTTACATACACCATTATCTCTCAATCCACATTCCCTCATTATGGTCTGATCGTATATACTCACGATGACCTGTGACCTCAGTCTCTTCCAATGAAATAGGAACAGTTGGAGGTTCATCTTCTGCGTCACACTCATCCTCATCAACCACACCATCCACACCAACTATTCCTCTTGTCCCTTTAAACACCACAGACCATCTAGGATTACAGGGATCAGTTACATAAAATATCTGCTTAACCTTTGTCCCAACAACAAATGGCTCAACCGTGGGAGTAGCTCTAAACAGATCAACCAGTTTCATACCATGCTCCTCCTCACAGTAGCCATGATTGTTGTCAACCAAGTTACACCGGAAAACACACATTTCGTAGTTGTTGTAGTCCGAGTTCTGTTTTCGTGTTTGCCCGACCATTATCCCCTTCGCCAGGCTTAATAACACCGAACACACTCTGACCATGTCATCGGATTATGTCTTGGAAATCCTTTGTAAAAAACCGTGGCGGATCAGATGTTCCTTAACTGTTTCAACGTCGTGATATCTCAGATTGTTTTGGCAGTCGATACACGGACAAAATATGTATCCCTTGTCTGAAGGTTTTAAATTGTTCACCAACACCGTGCATAACTTATCGAATCCTTCTAAAAACTTGTCGTCCAACTTTCCGCTATAAATCCACGAAGGTTCCATCTCCTTCTAGCTATTTATATGAAGGCAACCATTTCATACCGTCACCCGTGGCAGAGTCTTTACACTTTTAAATCTTATCAACCTAAATCCATCCATGAGTATTAAATCCCACCGGTGAACGTGTTTTTAATATGTAATTTATTGAAAATTTCGGCAACATCTCCCTACAGTTCTTCAAATGCACGATATTATGATATTAATCAATAATATATGCATTCGAAGAACAATAAAGAGATACTGCTGAAATAATCAGTAAAGTACATATTAAAAACACATTCACACCCTAGGTGTGAGATTTAACAATCATGGACAGTCCCAACAAGGACTGCCCAAGATATAACTCTATTAGGTATATCTTGGGCGGATAACTATGTTTGGTAGTTTGTCATATTCTATATATATTTGTAAATCTTACCTCTGGTGCACGATTAGCCGATGCTAAGACAGTTGAGGTCGGAAGCCAAAATAAAGTCGTAGTCCTGATGTATAAGCAAAAAAACGACAACATTAGAATATATCAAAAATTCAAGGTTAAAATGCTAGCTAAACCGCGGCAAAAATTCGACAGCATCTCCCTTATATTTCTAACATTTCCAAATCACTTTTATCAACATCAAATTCACACGCACCATCAAAATTACTTATAAACTAATTTTATATTTTAAAACTACACTACTATGTATTAATTGTAAAACTAAATGCTAAGAATAACCAAATCAAATTTACTCTTGAAAACAATAAACAAAGAAACATCATGACAACAGTTTACTGTCTAGTTTGCAAAATTACCGTTAGTAAGCACTGAAGTGGACAATTAGTGCACAAATCATCCCACGAACTAGGTTCCAATTAATTATGAATCTGGGCACAAATATATGAACAAGGTTAGAACATTTTCCATTACACTCTCAGGAATTGACAGAAACGACGTTAGAACAAGCATTCGACATATATATGAACAAAGTTAGAAGTAGGAACAATCGCCAGAAGTCACATACCCAGTACGCGTTAGAGTCGACAGTGACGACCAGTGGTAGATGGGTGGTGACCGGCGGCGATGGGAGTAATAAAGGTGGCAGGAGCGACGGCAGCGATGGGCGTTAGTAAGGTGACGGGAATGAGGAGGCAATTTTAGTAAGGAAGATAGCGCAAGAGAGAAGTAGAGGTTACTGTAAGTGTGCAGAGTAAACGGGCAAATTGTCTAGTTAAAAGGACTTTAGATTACGGTTCACAAGAAAACCGTAATCTAAAGTCAGACTTTAAATGACGGTGCTAGCAGAACCGTAATCTAAAGTCTAACAAAATAAAAAAAATAGCACGAAAAATACATGGCCTATGCTTGGTTTCGAACTCAAGATCGATGGTGTTGACTCATGTACCCACGGCCATTGAGCCATGAGTCTTATTTGATCAAACATATGCAACACATTTATAATAAGTTTTTTTTAACCTAAAATAAGCTGGTAAAACGACGTCATTAACTGCCATTTTTAGATTACACGCGGCATCAAAAAAATCAAATAATGCGGGAAATATTTGGTGCCAGGTCAAAACGACGTCGTTGACCATCAGTGGGAGGGGACTGTAATGGTATGAAGTATACCATGCGGAAGGTCAAAGCATCTACCGAAGGCCTACTAGCGGAAGGACTACTATCGGAGACCAATTGTCAGAAGGCCTGCTACCAAAAGGCCCCGATGCGGAGGGATCTACCAAGAGACTCTACCGGAGGCCAATTGTCGGAAGGCCCATCGATGGAAGCCCCACTACCGGAGGACTCGCTACCGATAGAGTAACTACCGGAGGGATTATTGTTAAAGTGACGGTCCGGAAGAGTTAGTCCAACGGAAGCAGTATTTCAGTCCGGAGACCCAAAAAGGACTGATAGTTATGTTTATGTAATACTATCACATGTATAGGGGCAAAAGGGTAAACCTAGTGATAGAAAGTCTATAAATAGGAGTAGAGGGGCTCATTTGTAAGGGACAAGTTAGAAAAGAGAGAGCTCACCCCAAAAGGCTCTCTAGAGTTGTAAACCCAAGAATGAATAATAACTCTGTCTAGAAGTGGACGTAGGCCGGATTATTGGCCGAACCACTATAATCCTTGGTGTTCGAGTTCGTATCGGGGAGTACCGAATCATACCGTTTCATTTGGCGCCGTCTGTGGGAAGCAAACATCAACCACGATTTATCCACAATTCAAAGGTATAGCGAGGGGCTGATTCTTCGTTACGGTTCGAGACAACTGTTGGATGGATCGAGGTAACTGTTCGATAGATCGAGTTTGTTCGAAGGAATAATGCGACTATCGAACTGGCAAGAAGGTTGAGGGAAGGAAATCGCAAGATTTGCAGAAGTAAAGCTCAAAGCGGGATCAAAAGCAGAGCACGCTCAAAGATTCTCATCGAATATCAGCAACTAAAATTCAGAGCAGGTTGAGACCAAAGTAGCAGATCGAAGAAGCCGATCCGCTTTCGCACCGCGATAAAGAGAACCGATGCGGAGAATCGGAGAGGCGAATGGAAGGATCCAACGCAATCAAGAATCACTGAACGACTTCAAAAGAATGGTATCTCAACACATCTTCCGACATCAATTCGACCATGCCTAAAAGGCTATCAGTCGACAAAGACAGAAGATCAAGGAGCAAGGAGATCCGTCAAAAACTCATTTGCGATGGAGGGCGTTCCTCGGAGATAGTTTATTGAAATCTTCAATACGACAACCGTGGAGTGAAACTACAATCTAAGAAGAAGCATTAAGAGAAGCAGATCGATCATGTCAAATCTCGATGGATTCACTTTTTCATTCGAAGAAATCCTTTGCTTCGGTGTCTCAAGGCGATCCAAACAAGATGATTCGACACTGATTCACGAACGTTCGTCAATTTTGAATGGCGACAGCTACGGGAAATGCCGTGAGAAACTGAGGAAAGAAGGTCGATAGTGATTGAGTAAGTTCATAAGTGAATTGTAGGATCTGTTAGCAGAAGATGGACTACAACCGGCTGGATCATCAAGTCGAGTGTGTAACTCAGAAGTTTCGACGTCGAAAAGTACATATCGAGATGAGCAAGAATGTGTATAGTCTGATCTTGCTCTTCCGGAGTGCGGAGATAAGCAAATCCAGGCATAAGACATTACCGTAAGAATTATCAGGGAAGTACCGGTACAGGTGTATCGCAGGAATCTACCGGTGAAGCTTTGGAGGGATATCAGTGCAACCTAAAAACAGAGGAGAGTAGGCTCATGGTTAGAAACCATCAGACATTTGAAATTGCTGAAAACAACAGATGAAGGCACGATGACAACCCTACCGGAAGCCAGATCGCTAGAAGATTTACTGGAAAATAAAGCCATCCCCTTGAGTCTCTAAAACTTCAGCAAAATTGATGGATGGTCTCGGACAGTGAAATTGATGGACGGCACCGCCTGATCGAATTATTTAATGGATCGAATTATACCTATAGAAAGGCAACATGCTCCCACCAGGTCGATCGGGTCCAGTCAACGTTTTGCAATTCCACTATACACCGATGTTTCATGGCAAGGGATGTTTCGGTGGCTACGAAGGAGAGTTTCCTCTCCGATAGAAATTCAAATTTCCTCTCCGATAGGAACTTGAATTTCCTCCTCTCCGATAGAAACTTGAATTTCCTCCTCTCCGGTAGGAATTTGAATTTCCTCTCCGATAGAAATTTGACCTCTCCGATAGAAATTTGGATATCCCCTCCGGTAGATATTTGGACATCCTCTCCGGTAGAAATCTTGATATCCCCTCCGGTGGAAATTTTGTTCGAATCGGACAGCAGTAAGCTACCGGTGTCACCGGTAATGACATCCTACTGGTAGAGGTAAATCTATATGCTTTTACCTTTATCGGACCAGACAAACGAGGTAATTTACCAATCCTGGTTAACCTTTTTTACCAAAGTAAAATGAGAATAACCTGCTGATGACATGCTGGATATATTTAGTTATCCCTAAGATGTATGTAGTCGATCATTTTTTCTACACATTGGAATGTTTTCATCAGAGTTCAGGTGTCAAAGCGTAAGACTTTTTCATATACTTAGCTCAATAATTAACTCATGTCACAGTCGAATAAATTTGGCACTGCAAGGTGTCTCAGTATGCAAAGTTACCGTGACTGTTGTTCATTCAAACAAATTGTTGTTGCTTCTGTTTCTCCGTATATGAGTATTGCTACTACTACTGCAATGTTAAACTATAATCTTGATACCGTATGCTACGGCTGTAATTTTTTGCTCTAAGTTGTCATATTGTGTCTGTTATGCAAGCTCTAATGGCTAGAATCTAGACATGTGAAAGGTCTCTTGGAATGGTTAGAATCCAGCCGTTCCCACTGTCTACTGATAAGTCATGCTTTTCAGTGCATATCGGTTTTCTATTACCACAATTCCTTTACGGCTGCTACTCAAATCAGTAAACAGCTCCAGCGATTAATAAGTTCCAAGTTATGCTTCTGATTGTTAATGTTATTCTGCATCTATATATAACTGCTTTCGATTCAATCATTTTCCAATCTGGAAAGTTATGTGTTACTGCATTCATATAATATATAATGAATTGGGTATGTCGAATGGCTCAGGTCTACCTGCTTTTCGTACTTTGAAAGAAAAAGTTATTGTTGCTCATCTGTCTGCTGCTACCTGAGATCTTTGTAATCTGTTTTAGTATCTTAGAATGCGTTATAATTCTGTCCATAAGTTCTGCCTTTATATCTATTTCCCTTGTTTTGGGTAGTCATTTCTGTTTGAGTATTGTGTCTTAGAAGGCTTAAATTTTGGTCATACAGTTTCAGTTTCCATATTCTGTTTTGCTTACTCTTTTCCTATTCTTCATCTCTGTCCTCATTTTCTTGTTATTGCTGCTGTTCAAGTGATACACATGTTAAAGCAACAAACCGAAGCTCTGAACTTTGAATGGATAGCTGTTTAAGTCTCTTATTATCACCCTGGTCAACCTGGCTTAGCTGCTATTGTTACTTTTAACAGCAAGGACGTTATTCGTGTCTAATTCAACTTTAAAATGATGCAGCCTGTTTTGTTTTACTACTGCTAATTTTCGTCTGCTCGCTTCCATAGAATGTGTATTCTTGCTGCCAGTGCCATGCCTTATTGTATCTTACCCTTGCTTCCTAACTCTTATACTTTGATCAATTTTAACAATTTAGTTTCCGTGCAAACAGTTTTAGCTTGTGAGTAATTACCTTCTAAAAAGAAAGTCGGCAACATAAAGTCTCAACCTCAGACCTGGAGACAAAAATTTATATTGATAAGAAACTTTCCAGTCCGAGATACAGCTTTCCAACTACTGGATATTCCGAGTGTGAAGATTCCGAAAGGGCATCCCGAGAGGGTACCCTGAGGATTGGGCGATCTTTTGGATGGGTACAGCCTGCTTATATAAACCGGGAGCTAAAAGAAGAAATCATCTCCACCGGTAGTAGTTTGCTGTCATCTTCAGCGATAGGTTGCTTGTCATCCCACCGATAGACAGTGAATCGGAGAGGCAGTCCTTCAACACCGGTGGCAATTTGAAGTCTTCACCGTTAGCCTAATGACACCGTTGGAACAGCTCTGGGGGTTGGAATATCTTCAGCGGCACAGGGGCAACAAGAACCAAACAGGAAGACTACCACGTATCAATTTACTCTGTACAGTTAGTCTACACAGTTACAAGTAAGGGCCTCCGAAGAAGTTTAGCACCGGGCGATGAAATCACAAGGACTGAAATAAAGAGATTGGTCAGATGCGGTAGGGAGAAACTAAAAATTTATCCGCAAAGGAAATGCACAAACCTTGCCAAGTTTCCCTAAAACGGATGCGCAAGGTGCATAACCCCAGCAATTTGTCAGCATGGAGAGATGAACACGTATGTTCTTGTTCGCCAGCAAAGATCCGCAAAAGAAAGGAACAAAAGTGACTGGAACAGGAAGGGACTAGAGATGACCATGGATGGGTGGAGGGAGACGCAGCAAGTTCAACAGTATAAACCATTCGGTTCAGAGGTCAGTGCGACACACAGCGTCAGAATTACAAACTTCAATCAGTCGCTATGGGATACAACACCGATGGCCTTAGGTGGTACCGATGACACGATGGGAACTTTTTATCTTCACCGGTGGGAATTTAACGTCCAGACCGGTAGCAACTTGCTATCTTTATCGGTGGCAATCTGCCATCTTCGCTGGTTAGAAGTACCATGTCTTCAGTGGAGAAAGCTCGTGATCTCGATCGGTAGCAACTTCAAAGCCTCCACCAGTAGTAACCACCCATCTGCGTAAGGGTATACCGGAGGACACCATGTTTTGGGCAGATAGGCTCTACCGGTGCTATGGGACTTGACTCCGCAAAAGGATTTCTCCAAACATGAAATTTTTCACCGGTAGCAAATTGGGATTTTTCACCGGTAGAAAGTTGAAATCTCCAACAACTTGGATTCCTCTCCGGAGGCAACTTGTTATTCTTATCGGAGAGCCAGTCCAGATAAATAGACATCCGGAGGCCAGTTGCAGTTTCTACCGGTAGCAACTTATCATCTTCACCGGTAGCCAATTGCGGTTCACGTGCGGTAAAAATTTTCAACAATAGCACCCTCTCACATTCCACTGGTAGCAGTTTGACATCCGCCAGTAATATTATTCCACAGGTAAAAAAGAGGTACCAAACTCTTTTGATATTTCTTTGTGAATATTCTTTTACCACTGGAAGCTTACCAAACTTTCTCTAGAGGATTGATCACCCTCTAGTTTTCACAAAAAAAGAGAGATATTTTAAAACAATTCTGATTTGCTTAAACCAAGACCAGTGAGTCTTGAGAAAAAAAAGAGAAAAAAAAAAAAAAAAAAAAAATGTATCCGACGATCTCACCATTGGCCATGGTAGAGTGTTTTGTATCCGGCGATCTACCATCAACGATGGTAGTGTAATTCATCCGACGATCTCACTGTCAGCGTCCTGCCAGTAGAGTGTTAATCCGACGATCTCACCGGCTCAAAGTCGGTAGAGTGTTAAATCGACGATCTCACCATGTGTACAGTGGTAGAGTGTGAAAGCAAAAGTGTAACTAAGGGGTTACCAAAAGAATCTTGACAAAAAAAAAAAAAGCAGTCTAATTATTCATTATAGAATCTCCAACTTTTGGGAAGCAATAGAATTAGTATATGCTTCCATGTACTTAGAAAGGCTGCTCTAAAAACTATAGGCTGTATATTTGGATTTTTTATCCCCGGTTAATATACTCTAACTAACAAAAAACTTTTGGGAAGTCCGGTCGCTCCGAGCCCAAAAGACAAGTATCTTTTAATCTGTTAAATCTAGGTACGCAGGTCCAAGGAATGAAGTGATTCAAGCAGCAATCTGATTATGAAGTAATATCCCATTATTATTATTTCTCGGATTTCTTGAGATTATTATGGTCTTCTGGAATTATTATGGTCTTCGGGAATTATTATGGCCTTCTGGGATTATTTGGCCCTTCGGAATTCCAGATCTTTGGATTTCTTATTATGGCACGGTCAAGGGACGGAGACCTTTTCTCAGGAGAACAAGTGGGACTCCATCACCCCGGAACCTGTGGGACTTCTTGGTGACCGATAGACAAGCTCTCATGTAGCCTAAAGTTTTTTAAGTTCATTTCCTTTTTAGGCAAAAGAAAAAGAACTTGTGGGACTAGGAGACATATAGTAGAAAAGAAAAAAGTACAAAGTGTAAATTTTATCTTCTTTTTATAAGTTCCACTTTTTAGTGTTAAAAAGTAGAACTTGTGGGACTGATGTAATGGTATGAAGTATACCATGCGGAAGGTCAAAGCATCTACCGAAGGCCTGCTAGCGGAAGGACTACTATCGGAGACCAATTGTCAGAAGGCCTGCTACCGAAAGGCCCCGATGCGGAGGGATCTACCAAGAGACTCTACCGGAGGCCAATTGTCGGAAGGCCCATCGATGGAAGCCCCACTACCGGAGGACTCGCTACCGATAGAGTAACTACCGGAGGGATTATTGTTAAAGTGACGGTCCGGAAGAGTTAGTCCAAGACGGAAGCAGTATTTCAGTCCGGAGACCCATAAAAGGACTGATAGTTATGTTTATGTAATACTATCACATGTATAGGGGCAAAAGGGTAAACCTAGTGATAGAAAGTCTATACATAGGAGTAGAGGGGCTCATTTGTAAGGGACAAGTTAGAAAAGAGAGAGCTCACCCCAAAAGGCTCTCTAGAGTTGTAAACCCAAGAATGAATAATAACTCTGTCTAGAAGTGGACGTAGGCCGGATTATTGGCCGAACCACTATAATCCTTGGTGTTCGAGTTCGTATCGGGGAGTACCGAATCATACCGTTTCAGGGACTTTAGGTGACGGTTATTGGTAAAACCGTAATCTAAAGTCTGTTGACCATAAAGCGCGCGTCAACACGGGGCTTTACATTATGGTTTTACCAATAACCGTCATCTAAAGTCCATTCTTAAAAAGGCGCACCTACCTCCGATCGATTATTGTCAACGGTTAATTCTATTAACGTCGTTACATAATTCTGGCCCTCCTATTAATCATTGTTTGTGTTTAAGCCGTGATTAATCAGCTGTCATTAAATGCTTCTGTTCCACCAGTGAAAGGGCTGGGCCATGTCCATGGCACTTGCATAAGGCATACCAATTTAAATTTCCATCACACACAACCTGACAAGGCCAATGACAAGGCATGCTACAGCTGTGAAGCTACTTGCCCAAAAATATGTGTGACAAACCACCCCCCCCCCCCCCCCCCCCGTTGTAGCATTTGCCATTCTCGGCAAATTTCTCATGGTGGCAAGGTTATCTTTACTTGGTTCCCTGTTTGATTCAGTTGGCATTAACTGCCGCGTCTGGCAGCAACTTGTGCGGATCACACTGACCTAACCTGGTCTTGTGCAAGGATTGGACAACCTATGCCTTTGCACCACAACCCGCGTGCCCGTGCATCAACCCATCTGGCTTCGACGCCTAATCACTGGCACAGTGCCCTCTCATGTAACTCAGCGTGACCAACGCCGACCCTACTCGGCCGTACATGAAAGTATGGTAATCCATGCCATTTCACGCACACATGCGTGACCAGCGTCAACTCCACTCGTTGCACGCTGATAACCCAACACCCTGTGTTGGTTCACGCACCCATGCGCGACAAGCATCTGCTTACCCTGCTGCACGCTGAAATAATGACTTCCATAGCCGCCTTACCCCTGGCCAGGGAGATCAACATGAACCCATTCGGTTACCCGTTGCAACTTGGCACCTCGTGCCATCTTGCGCACCCTATCACATCCAGCATCAGTGCCCCGACTGCATGTTGACAATTTGGCATCACATGCCGACTCACGCTCGTCAGCGTGTTTGACGACAACCCATTTTGTTGCACGCCACCAATTCCGACACTGGGGCTGGGACGTCCTTGTGCACAACACAGTTAGTGTCAGTGTAACACCCCACTCGATAAATCATAATAATCACTCTCGTAGCATAATTAAAGACGTCTCATAGCGGAAGTTAAACAACGTTAATCCTCACTTGGGTGTCACATGCCATTACCCGCCCATGCGAGTAAAGAATCATAACGTAATAATAACAAATAACAATCACAACAAACTGCAGTGATGAACGAGATATTTACTATATTCTTCTGTATACAAACCAATACCCATGACAAGTGAGCACTTAAAGAATTTCCATGACTACAACGTACTAACATGAATTAATCCTAGAAGCGTAATAAATAAAAGTCGAGGTCATCTACCCACGATCCCACACTCCGGCTCGCAACACAATGAGGTACCTGTAATGGGGTGTCGTATAGGCTCAGCAAAATGCTAAATATGCAAAAGTGTAATCCTAGACCCTTTAGGTCACTTAGGTCATTTAGCCGTCTTAACATGAGATTTATTACATGCTGGTTCATTTTATAGATTATATAGACAACAATAAATGACGTGAATAAACATATAGCAATCCATCAATGCAATAATCCACATACCACATAAAATTCACAACATACAATATACCATATACTATAAACAACCATACGAACGCGTAGTAACTTCCACCACGGTACTCATAGTTTTTCCTTTAAGTTATGTTAACCATCATTAAGTCTTACTCACAATGTTAGTGGGTGTCATGTTAGGACAACCCGTAAATAACCTCACTGGACAGTAGTCCATCCGTACACACAAGGTGCTCATTGCCAAGGATCAATCGATCTCGGGACTTCCACTTGCCTAATTAAGGTGTCCATGAATGGCCGAAGCTTTGTGCCAACAGCGGCACCCTTTGTCCAACAGTCTATCTAGGCCCGTTGGGATATAGAGGGAGTCGGTCCGATTCGGACGTTATACTCCAGTGATCACTAATGCGCAACCAACTAGTCGAAGACTAATTGGATTTCCATACCATATACCAATACTCTCCAATATGTGATTACATCTTACACTACCCTAAGTAAAGTCTTAGGTCATGAAGAATTCATTACCATTATTATTACCTTTGAAGTCTTATATACTTCCCTAGAAATAATCTAGGTTATATCCATGTTCGAGTTTCAAGCCTAGAGACTGGGGATCCCAAGTCTCGCTCCTAAGTGTATTACTTAGGTTAATTAGGATTTACAAAGTCTCCTAATGTTAGTATTCCAATCGAGCAAGAATCAAAGTTATACTGTCCAAAGACGTCACGCACAATAATAATCGTGTGACAGTCAATAAATATATCCACACACATCATGCATAGCTCACATATCGCTCTTATCATATAACCAAGCAATACCCGAACCCGAGGCTTCCGTCAGGGGTTCAGGCCACACAATGAACATACAGTACACCAGTAGTCGATAGCTCCGAGAAGTAGAAGCTGACCCCCCGACCGTCAACCCCGCTACTCCTACTGATCCTCTACCTCAATGTACTCTGGAATAGGTAACTCTAAGTATTAATACTTGTGTATCGAGCCCTACTATATGTCCAGATTAATACTAATCCATTCCGTTGATTAACCCCTAGTTGGTCAATTACCTTTTTCGGGTTGTTTTAAGTTCAGGATTAATATTAAAACTATACTTTATTCGTTTATAAGAGTATTAATGTGATATTACTTATCCCTTAAGAATTTTAATTCCTTTAGTTGCCTATATTATTAGTTCATATGTAGTATACTCATCATGATTATAAGTACATTATGTACGTAATTTATTATTAGCGTATGTATTAGTTCATCACCTTAATATAATCCAACCTTGACTTCTCCTTAGTTATTTAATCCATTCCCACCTTAGAACATATTTCATTAATATCCCATGTGACTACGTAATCACTTCCACTTAACCTTATACATTCATATTAATTAATATGGGTCATAATCCTCGTTTATTGTATGGATTATTCATCACTTCATGTGGGAGTACTTTAACATTTATAAGTGTCATTCCTCACACTTTATTTACTAAGGATATAACCTCATTATACAATAATGTCACTTATAAAGTTTTAAGTGCATATATCTTTTTCCTCAATTTTATAAGATTTTCAACCTTACATTATAACTCTTATAAGTATATATAATCTCATTATTTTATGTGAGTACTTATCTCTCATTCGTTTAGCAATTCCATCACTAATCGCAAGAACCTTTAACTTGATATATGTATGTGTCACAATGACATTGTATTATCCCATAGGTTATAAAGTTGTAACTTTATATTATAACCTTTATTTTATAACTCACATATTTCCAAGTAGTTCATTATTTCATGTAACTACTAATACTCATGTAATTACTTATTAATCTCCATTTAATTTCCAACCAACTATATACCAAGGTCACTTCATGACATCTTCCAACCTTATATTATAAATCAACCCAAACTTCATAATATTCTCGCCTACACCCTAATGTTTCTAATAATTATATTCTTTCCACACTAACTTCCTTAATATTTCATTCATAACTCAAAACTTCATAAACCACCACATTTACATCCTTAATTAATTTTAACCTATAGTTTTTCATCCAACTTCCTTAATTTTTCCCCAAATGCCGAACACATCACCCATATTTTTAACCTTTTATCCCTTCCTCCCACACTTTCTTTAATTACAACTAACCCACATTACTTCATAAACTTTACTAATTAATCCTTAAACTTTATATTATACATTTTAATTATTTAAAATACCACACCAACCCCTAAAATTCCCATAATTCTCGTACAACCCCTAGAAGTTTCATAATTCATTTCCCACCCCAAAGTTTTGGTATTTACACATAAGCCCCTATAGTTTTTATAATGTTACATTATAACACTTAAATTATATATTATACCCTCAATTTATTTAAATCACAAAACTAACCCAATATTTTTCTTAATTCTCAACAGACCCTTCATGTTTGGTTTTAATGTATTTTACCCAAAACTTTCATTATTTATACTTTGGCCCACATTTATTTTATAAACTTACAATTTAATATCAAAACTTTATATTATACATATTGATTTATTTAATCCAAAACTGTCCAATATTTCTCCCCAATTTCCAAACCACCCAAAGAGTTGTTCTAATTTCCAATTCCACCCAAACTTTCGGTTATTTACAAAGTAGCCCATGAGTTTTGTAAAATGTTACCTTTTAATGCTTAAACTATATGTTATCCTCCTTAATTAAATAAATTACAAA
The DNA here is from genome assembly GCA_023374045.1 of Limonium bicolor. NCBI lineage: Eukaryota > Viridiplantae > Streptophyta > Magnoliopsida > Caryophyllales > Plumbaginaceae > Limonium > Limonium bicolor. The sequence continues at coordinate 204,352,338 of CM041780.1, forward strand.
ACCAACTCATACCATACCCAAATTTACATACAGACCCTTAAGATCATTTAGAATCCATTCCCCCCTAATCTTTCAGAATTACAATATACCCATAGATTTTTAAATTGTTATTCATTAGTACTTAAACCATATATTATAATCCTTAATTAATTAATTCGTTGAAACTAACCCAAAATTCTTTTAATTTCCAAACAGACCCCTAGGGTCATAATATTTATTTTCCAACACCTATTTTTCGATAATTACCTACACACCCCCATTTTTTTATAAAAGTTATTTTTGACTTAATATTTCTCTAAACACCCAAATACTTATTTTTATCATTTTAATTTGGTTAACCCTCACATGTGGTCAAGGTTGACCACCTAAAGTATCCCTTTGACCAGATTGTTTTTATTTATGAAAATACCCCAATTGATCCTCTATTTTTACAATTAACCCTTAATTTCATAAATTCACACTTTATACTTATAAACTTCCTAAAATCAATCCCTTTCAGTTTTAATTATACTTAGTGCTCTATATTTCTTTTTAATTATGTTTTGACCCCATATAATTTATTTATTTACTTAGACATTTTATGAGGTTTCAAAATTATTTAACCCATGTCACAAGCTTATAAATCTACCAATATATTTATAATATATTCCTAGATGGTTATATGTACTAGTATTATTATTTTGCACCAGCAACTTATATAACTTTATAAATCAACTTATATAACTTTATAAATCAACTTATAAATATAATAATAACTATTTAAGGCTCAAAATACCCATAATAACTAGCCTAAGTACAAGGCTTTAAAAGTAGCATAATAACTCTTAAATGACATTAAGATGCCCTCAAAATTATGTTATGGTCACGGCTTGCTACAGAATTTATAATTAACTTCTCTAAATCATTTTCTCCCATTTTCTTTCATTGATCACTTAAAAACTAACCTTAAATAAGTCATTAGCATTTATTCCTACTAATCAAATACTTTCTACACATATTTAGGACTTAACAACACTTATACCTACATATACTCTCGGCACTACTTCCTTTTACAAACTCATAATCCTAAAAACATCAAAATTGGTTTAAGTGTTTTTACCTTGTTTTGATCACCAAGAATTTCGCCACCAGTCACACCACACCTTCCTCGGCTGTATATATGCATACACACCAGAGATTAATTTTTTTGTACAATTTTTTTCCTTAAACCATCATTTAACCCTTAAGGTTTTTGAGGACATATTTACCTCCTTAAAATCTTGTTTTCCTTTCCTCAAGTGGTTCTCCCACAGCCCACGGTTCTAATGGAGCACAAACTCCTTTCAGTCACCATTGTACAAAGGAAATAAGTTGGGTTAGTTACTCTCCTAATTAGCTAGTTTAGGGAGATTTTAAGATACAACTTTGAACTTTAAAAGAGGAGCCATACTTTGCAGTTTTTGCTGGAGATTCCAGCCTATGTTCATCACTTACTACAAGGGGATAGAGTCTCATTTTTTGTATGGAAAAAAAAGAAGAAAAGAAGGCTCAACAGCCATGGTTAATTTTTGGTTTTGTTTTACCTTATGTAGAGCTCTCCCATGGTGACTTCTTGGAGTAATTTTGGCTTGATGGAGAGGCTGAAGACAACCTCATGCGTGAGCAGTTAGAGGCAAAATAAAGAGTTAACATAACACACTTTCGGACATGTATATGAGGTGGGAGAGCAAGGTGTTTTGAGTGAGTTTTTCTCACCTTTAGAATTCACACTTGGAGAATTTTGCATACAATTGGTTCTCCCTTAACGTTGCAACACACTTTCTCAGTGGCTTTCAGCTCA
>CM041780.1:204354656-204509354 GCA_023374045.1 Limonium bicolor
AATTGAAACAGATTGTTTATGAATATGACTAGAAAGAGTAAAAGATAGAAAATGAAAATGTTTGACTATCTGATTGTTTTGAAACTGACGTGGGAGGTGGAACTTGATCTGCTAGCGATCAAGGGAAACCGAACACAAATTGGGGTGGAAGGATAATTCAACACTGATGCTGATCACATCAGGGTTAGATGATTCTTGAAGCTCCCTATAGTGGTCACAAGTAATCACGCTAAGAAAAGATACAGCTACCATAAATTTGATTGGAGTTGTGTGATGTTTTTAAAAGAATTTCAAACAGATTTTGAAAAAGAATTTTCTTCAAGTATGAAGATGGAAACGAAACTGGTTTTGAAACCGCTATCACCCGCCGATGGCTGTGGCCTTAAGTCTTGGTGACCGGGTAGACGGTGAACGGTGGGCGTGTACAGGTTTTGAAACCATTGCACCGTACGTGCGGCGGTCCTAAGTGACCGGTTGGGGCGGTGTCAGTGTGTGATTTTTCCAAAGGCAGCGGGAGGGAGAGTACCCTGAGATGTTCCTGTGTTGAGTGAGTCAACCAGAGTGCCTGAGGATATGTATATGTGTAATGTTTTGATCATAACCGAAGGGACCGTGGGCCAGAGAGAGTAAGTGCCCATTTGTCATGAAACGGCCGTGAACCAGAAAGAGTAAGTGTTCAACGTGACCGGTACCTGAGGGATCAGTAGTATATTACTCAACATGGATTCGAGGACTGTAGTGCCTTCTTGTCTTCGGACCGATTCCATGGAGAGAGAACAAAAAGTATTTTTGATTGCTATACATGCTGTGATTTGTGAGTGGTATGTATAGTATGAAATGAGACTGACTTGTGGAGTCAGTAGGGTTGTACATGTACTATAACCTGGCATTGAATGCTATGAGACTAACCATATTAGATTCGCCAACTTTGAGGGCAAAGTTCCTTAAGGGGGGTAGATTTTAATACCCCGGACCTAATAATGGTGATTTAATTACTCTAATAAAATTATTAAGGGCCTAATTGTACCTAGAGAGTATTGGTAAAAAGAATAAAACCAAAAGGAAAAGGAGAAAAACGCTTGAAAAGCGAAAAACGCTAAAAATGCGCATTAAATTTAAATAAGAGATATATGATCTCGTTAGGGTCCGAGATGGATTCCTAAGGCTTAGTTAGGCCTAATTATTATACGGGAGTGATCCCGAGAGAAAACGGATCCAAAAAATGGATTAAAACGCTAATTAAGCATAAAAGCACGTTTTTCGAGAAAACCCGAAAACGTGACTTTAAGTGGTCAAATGGACCCGTAAAAATTATAGTTGATTAAATAACTATAATTAAGTATTAATGGAAGCTTAATAACCATTAAAATTAATTAAACGAGAAAATTCCGGAAACAGACCCGGTAAGTGAATAGTGACGAAACCGGGAGACGAAACGCGTTAATTCGAAAAGACGAAAAACGACCCGGGCTACTAATTAATGTGGGCCGGTTTTAATTAATAAGTATACACCCATTAATAGCTTGCTAGCTATTAAGTAATAACAAGACAATAAATAAATAAGTAAAGTAAATAGTATAAAGCAAAAGTAAAAAGTAAGTTACTTACCTCTCACCTCCTTCTTCCTTATTTCTCACGTATCGCCCCAGCTCCCTGTTAACATCTTCTTCCTCCTCTGTATAATGCGATTCGAGAGGGAGCTCACAAGCCTCACCTTCATCATCCTCTCACTTGCTCATTTCTTCACCGAATCGCACAAAATTGCCACCGTTAGATTCGTATCGGCGAGGGCTACGTTTTCCACCCCTCAAAGTTTGTTTCCTCCACCTTCACTTCCATGGGTGTTTTGCCTTTTGAAGCTTAAGGAGCTGATTTTGAGCCTCCATCTTCTTCTTGATACTTCAAGGTAAAAAGGAAGTTACAAGCTCTTCATTTCTAGCTAACTCTTCCAATTTTGGAAAAAAATTTCCTTCACGTTGAATTTTTCCCCATGTCAGCCGTGAGCATCTTGCTCTTGTGGAGGGTTGGAAACTCTTCCAATAGATTGCCAAGCTATCCATTTGGTTATTCTAAGGTAAAACCTAAGTTAAACCTTGAAAACTAGCTCCTTGAAATATATTAGGTTATGTGGGAGATATTAAAATTTACTTGTTGTTGTACGTATGGGGATATGATTGTAGATGGCAATCTGGACCCCTTGTGTGTTGTGAAAACGAGAAAAGAGAGAGGGAACAAGAGGAAGAGGAAGAAGAGTGGTGAAAACCGAAAACAAACGAGGTAAAGAGCTTACCTTGTGTTAGTTTTATTTGGCTTGTGAAACTGATTTTAGAGTTGAATTAATGCTCTTGAAAGGGGCGTAGTTATGATACTACAATTTAATGATGAATGAAGCTGTTTTAATGTTGCTTAAGTGTGGGAATTAAGTTTGAGTCTAAGCTAGTACATATGTGTGAACAAGTGGAATTTGGTGTATTGTGGTTGTTGATGCTTGATGGAACAGGAGTGAAGATTGTGTATATGAGTTGATTTAAGTGTGGTGAATATGCTAAAGAACTAGGCAAGTGCTGTCAAAATTTGCCTAGGAATTGATGGATATGGGTGCTTTGTTATAAGGAAGAAACTAGGAGGTTTAAGAGTTTTAAATGGTTGGTTAATGATTTGGAAACCAAACTAAGGAGAAGTGAGTATGAGGAGTATAAATAATGTCAATTGAAGTGCTGGAAATGGCATTATTGAATGGTAAAAGAGGGTACCAAAATCTGTTACAAGAAGTTAGAAGAACAAGAAAACTAGTTATGAAATATAAGTGATTTGGAGTGAATTAAGCATGGCTTAGTGAGTGCACTTGGTGCTTAGTTTAAGGTGATTAAGAAGGGTAATTAGGTGCAAAAACATGTGGATTTTAGCTGGTGAAGATTGGGTAATCAATGGGCCAAGAGAGGACCTTGAACAGAGTGGGAAACTGTCAAATTTGTAAAATCTGTAGCAGGGTCCGGGACCTAGTCCATGGACAAAGTCCCGGACCACCCCCTTTATTCATACCGAGAGTTTCCTACCATGTTTGGTCCGGGACTTGAGTCTGGTACAAGGTCCCGGACCACCTGCTAAAATCGCCCGAGAAATGACCTTGCACATGGTCCGGGACTTGGGGTATGGACAAAGTCCCGGACCACCCCATAAATTTAGGCCGAGAGTAAAGCCTGTGTTTGGTCCGGGACTTGGGATAGGGACAAGGTCCCGGACCAGTGTTGAATTCCACCCGAGAGTTACGATGAGTATAGGTCCGGGACTTAGGGTGTGGACCAAGTCCCGGACCACCCCCAGAAACCTACAGAGAGTATTTTTAAGGCTTTTAATGGTGGGGGTTTAAGTGTTAATGATGTTATAAGATGTTAAGGCCTTGTTTGGTGACATGTAAAGGCCCTAGGAAGTGTAAGAAAGTGTTAGAAGTGATTGAGAAGTGAGAACTCAAATTAACAAGAGTAAAACCGAGTAACGGGATAACGGGGTAAGTACGGGAGTAGCATTTTATTATGAACCGTATGAGCCTAGTATTAATAATAATGTTTGAAACATTATCAGAGAGTCGTGCGTGACCCGAGCATGGTGAGATGACACGGTAAAGTGAAAACCCCGGTGAAAGGTATGATTTCTCATGCCCCGTATGCAACCGAGTTACTCTGATTTGTGTGTTGTTTGCCGGCTTAATCAAGATTAAAGCATGAAAATAATCCCTTGTTGATTAAGTATGCTTTATTGTATGTTGTATGAACTAACATACTTGTATGCCGGTGTGGTCTAACATAGTGCATAGACCGACTCATAGAGAGTAGTGATTGACTAGAAACCCGTAGATCGGGTAGTCTCACGAACAATGGTAACATGCAAACACACACAAGCTATCGATTAAAGTATAACGATAACGCAAACATATGAACTCCCTAGAACGTGAGGAGACGGGTTGAGTAAATACCCGATAACGGTTAGAAAACCTTATTGAAACAATCCACGGAATAAATATGAGGAGAGATAAATGAACCTCCATCGAGAGGATTGAAGTTAGTCCAATAATGTGAACTTATAAGAAAGGTAAAAGAGACCTAAGGGACTATGTAACTCCCTTGAGACATGGTCGACCTCCTATATGAGGATCTTACCCGGTATAAGAAAATATCCGAATGTACAAGCATATGATTGTGAGGGTAACCCTTAAACCTAAGATTACCCGAATTTAAGTAAAGTTCCCAAAGTCATTAGAAACATCGAGAATGATGCTTCTAGACTAATATACATGATATTATTATAACTCCGAGAGAGGAGTGTATGGGAACGAGAGTAGTCCGAGAGTAGTCGGACCTAAGTAAAAGAGATAGGAACTAAGAGAGAGTTCCGTGAGCTAGTTGAACCTTCCCACCATGCTAGACCTAGAGTGGGGTCGAAACCGGGGAAGTAAGACTATGCTAGAGAGCCATGAGTTTTGGCCTAAGTATGTATTAAGAGTAACAAGCGTGACGTAGGAGACCTGTAGTGTCTCGGGAATCTACAAGAGCTTGAGTAAATAACCCAAGAGTGGGGTGAGATAATGAGTATAAATAACCCAAGAGTGTGGGTGAGATAATGAGTGTAAATAACCCAAGAGTATGGGTGAGATAATGAGAATAAGTAACCCGAGAGTGTGGGTGAGTATAGTACGAGTAGCCCAAGAGAATGGGTGTGTATATGAATAAGTAACCCGAGAGAGCGGGTGAGGTATTGAATAAGTAAACAGGGCATAGTGAGGAATAACCCTCAATGCCTAAGAGTACCAGTTACCACTAACAACATTGCTATGTTAGTTAGGAATCGTGTTCCGTGATTGGATGTAGATTCCTTGTGTAATATACATATAATTGTATTGCCATGATGCATGTTGTTTGATTAAAATGAACTCCATGTATATCCGACCCAAAGTAGTCGGCGTACCGCGGTTAGCACGCGGTATATGCGAATTTCATATTCAGCGTAAGCTGACCCCCTAGGGGGAACGTTTTTAGTGTGCAGGTACTTGAAGCTGACCACCGTTCGAGAGAGTAGGACGGGGACTGCTATGAAGCATGGGTAGTTAGAAAGTAATTACTAATGCATTTGAAAGAGGTGTAAGTCCGAGTATGTTATCGGCATCCGTATATTGTAGACTCGGTATAGTAAAGAAAGGAATTGAGTATTGTGTTGTATGAAGTACTCGGTTGTTCCAGTCCATCAGACCGTTACGGTGTGTGAGATAGGCCTGGTTAGCCATATGGGTGGCTAGCGGCGTTGTTTCACCCTCGTTGTAATTAGAGTTCCGCTGCGTGAGTAAGAGTATTTGGTGACAATTTGAGAGGTAATGACGAGCTTAACGGTTGGGGTGTTACATCATATTTCCGGGTTTTCCCAAAAATGTGCTTTAGGACTTCATTTGCCTTTTAACCCACTATATATATTTGTTTTCTTCTAGAATTGTTCTCACATGTTCTTAGTGTAACACCCCCCAAACTAGCCGGTATTATTAAGGTTGAAGTAGAAATTAAAACCATTTTTTTCCTGTCATCTACTTAGCAGCGGAAGTCAAAACCTAATGGGGTGTTACCGCCACACTCACCAACCTAGTGAGTGCTAAGGCTAAATACAAAAACTTCAATCTTAGCCGGAAAATAAATGAAGATAAAAAGTTACATCTCAACTAAATTTCAAACCTTCAACGCAAAGCTATAACCATCTAAATAATTTAAATGAATTGAAGTGGAGTCTATGTCAATTCCCAAACCCAACTCTCACGCTTTACATCCAGGTCAGCTTCATTACCTACGGTCAGAAAACATAACAACACACAAGAAAGGGACCGCGCAAATTAGAGAAACTGAGTAAACCCTGCAACACCTTGTCAAATACATTTTGAAAATCCATTTGAGTACAATAAACATCTATAGCCACATAACCAATCAAACAAAACAATCTCAATCACCAATCAACAATACCACAAACAATTCTGGAATGACAGGAGTCACCACAGTTTCACACTTCACAAATTCCAATAATTGGTACACAACAGAGTTGGGACCGATCCAGTTCACAAATTCCAATAATTGGTACCTGTTGGGTAAAAACCTAACGGCAAGTATACCGGTCGATTATAGCAAGTTTTCCTAGAAGTGTCCCTCCAGGTTATCGAATCCAAGGGAGGCAGCGTTTTAGTTTAATTGATATTTAAGAACAAACTAGTAAAATAACTCAAGTAACAGGGGGGTTTTGTTTGTTGAATTACTAGGTAAAGGAACAAAATGTAAATAAGAACAAGGGTAATAAATGCAAGAGCAATAATGAGCAAAATAATGATATTTCTGAATTAATGAGAAGGGAAATTCCGGTTTACTAATCCTCCTAATTCTTCGGTTCCTTTCTCGATGTGTTCACCAAAATTTAGACTAAAATCCCAGATCTGAAATATTCCAAGTTCGGTCTCCCGCTCGGTGGAATCTAATTAACAGTTAATAAATCTTAACTCTCATTAAATTTACTAATTGCTAACAGCTTTAAGAATAATCCAGTTTAATGATCAGTTAATATCCTAGAGGAATTACCATCTCTAAATTAACCGGTGCTGTTCCTGTTGTCTATTATCTACCGCAGTTCTCACTTATAAGCAGATAAACTGATAAAATCCAGTAATTGGCCAAATCACAAGATTTATAACAATAAATAAGGAACAACACTTTAATCTGTAAAAATGGTAAATCACAAAGATAACGGAACCTCGGATTTGGATTACATAGCAAACCGAAATTTATAAAAACTACTCAGCCATGGAAATGAAAATACTGTAAAAATATGTAGATAACATTAAGAAGAAAAAGAAGAAGAAACTCTGTTTTAAGGCTCTTTGATGGAGTCTCTGTGCACAACCAGCAGTTTCCTCTGCTCAATCTCCAGATAATGATGAAGTCTCCAGCTGCTTGTGTATTCCAGATTTCTGTGTAGTGTGGTGTTTTATGAGATGAATGATATGAATGGAACGTGGTTTATGAAGTGGAAATGGATGGGGAATGGAATGGTGTATGTGAGGGAGGAGATATCCGATGGATATTGTGTGTCTTGAATGAGAGGGAGAGAGTTCTATTTATAGAACTTCTGTATGAGTACGTAGCATGGTGTGGTGGTAAGGGTGCTGGACTTTGTGAGTGGAAAGGTGAGTGTTTAAGTGGTTGATGAGCTGAATTTTGGGAAATGATTAGATTAGTGGAGTTCAGGATGATTGAAAGCAGTGGAAGGGACAAAACGAGTATGGAAGAAAGGCTGGAGAATATGGGGCGGTGGTTAGTTCAAAAGAGAATAAAATTCTCTTTTCTTCACGTTCGCGAGCTACAGATCACCGCTTATAGTAGTATGGTCCGGGACTTAAGCCTTGTATAAAGTCCCGGACCGTAGCTTTGAATGGTCGAGAGTTGCTCTGCTTGTGTGGTCCGGACTTAAGTAGTGTATAAGGTCCCGGACCATGCTTGAAATGCGGTCGAGAGATACGCCTCATTGTGGTCCGGGACTTAGGCTGTGTATTAAGTCCCAGACCATGCCTGTATTTGAGCCGAGAGTGGAGATTGCTGTGGTCCGGGACCTTAAGTTATGCAACAAGTCCCGGACCATTCTATTAGGTCGAGAGTTAATTTCCTTGATTCTATTTAGCTTGTTTAATTTGCCATGTGTTCCAAAAGTGATAGGAGTGTGTTTCCTTGAGATAAAACCTGAAAAACACACAAAAACCATAAAAGAAAACAATTGCAACAAAAACAAAAAATTGCTCATAAGACAGGAATTTAACAGTAAATGATAACAAATGAGGTATCAAAAGACCCTGTAAAAATAGGTAAATTCCTGACTTATCAACATCCCCACACTTAACCTTTGCTTGTCCTCAAGCAATTACTGCAAGCAAAATGTACCAGATTTTCAAAAGCGGGGATTTATCAGGTCAGAAAAATGTACAAGGAAATCTAATGCTGAGAAACAGTCATAAGAGACAACGACTAGTACTGCAAGTTTTCTTAAACATGAAGCTAGAGTGTTTGACAAATGCATGAGACTATCATCATAACTATTTAATCAAACTGCACTAAGGGCTTTACTTTCCATTTGTTTTCCACATTTCATTGGACGACAAGGGCAAGAAGTAATGTTATATTCCACATTACCTTTCATTGCCACATACTCATAATCAAGGAAGAATTTGCAATAAACTGTTTAGCATGAAAGAACTTTCCTTCCAATTTTCTGAGTAAGCATTATTCATTTCATCCCCTCAGACTTTTTCTCCCCATCCTTGTAGCGGTGTTGGGCCTTCTATCCCAGATCAGATGATCTTAGGTAGATGAGTGATGAGGCACTCCATGGGCTTAATTACCGAATGGGAGAGGCCTGTTCCGGTTCAGAGTAGATTAGAGGAGTACCTTGCCTTTGTCCTTTCCTTCCATTCATTCCAAAACTTTCCCAAGCCCCAAGTTAGTTCAAACAAAATAGTCACAAATGGTCTCACCTTTTTATTGAAGGAAATAGAAAAATTTTAACCAAAACTGACAATGCAAGCAGTCTAACCAAGTTCTTGCGACCGAAGTTTCAGATTAAATTTCAGACATATTCGCTACTTGTACGTTATTCCCAACTGATGCATCTGACCACAAATGAAGCCAAGTATGTTGAATTTTTTTTTTTATGGAGGTCATCAAAGGTTATGAAAGAGAATTAGTAGTTTCAGGAACACAGAAAAAAGCAATAAACGCACATCCCCCCTTACTACTAACCTCCCCACACTTAGAAATAGCAATACCCTCATTGCTGCATGAATATGATCATAGTGCAAAAGAAAGAATAGAACTCCCCTGAAAATGAGTGAAGATGATGTCCCCACACTTATGAAAAGGAACGGGAGACTCAAGGAGTGTTGGAAAAATTTTGGCAGAGTCTCCTTTGTATTCTTTCGATATCGCACACAAAAGGGCAATCCTGTTGGGAATAAGCAGCAGCAGACATATATTGCAAGGAAAGTAGTGAACATAACCACGAAGTCTAAGTAGCAGGAGTACCAAAGCAACAACAATCCAAAAGAAAATGAAGGTCACCAGAAGTTGCAACCTAACACGCTAAAAGACATTAATATCACAAATGTCAAAGTCGGCTGAAAATCCATAAGTGCAATAAAAGATAGGTAGACTGAAGTAGGAGGGAACATAAACCAACTCATGTACTACCGCCGGGGCATGCGCCAAGACTCCAACTGTGTAAATCGCTCATCATACTCACGGAATCGGGCCTCCTGACGAGCCTCGTACTCAGCCTGACGGGTCTCCTAACGAGCCGCGTACTCAGCAAACTGAGCATCCCGTCTGGCCTCATAGTCAGTCTGACGGGTCTCTAAAGCTGAGAGTCGCTCACCATACCCATCCAGACGACTCGTAAAACCGTCCAAGTAGGCTGTAGCAATCCCCCTCCAGGCTCTAAACTCATGGAGCAACTCATCATAGCCCGGGGCTGGACCAGCAGGCATCGGGTAGTCTGGGAGCTCACCACCAGCAGCAGCAGCAGCCTCATCAGCAGCGGCCTCAGCCTCATCAGCAACCTCAGCCTTCATCAGCCTCAGCAACTCGGGGCGCGTGCAGCGCGTCGGCGCTTCACCCACTGGCCGTCGATCTTCTCCCACTGAAAGAATCTCATCATGGTCATATCGAGAGTAGACCGAGGATACTGAGGCTCCTCATCAGATACATCCACCCCTTTTTCAGCAAGTAATGAGTGAAGGAGGTGTGGAAATGGGAGGAGGCGGAGTGATCGGTCTGAACTAACCCGGAGCATGAGTTAAAGATGATGTGATGCTACCGGGAGGAACCCCTGCGGCAGCATAGGCATCGTCCAGGATGGCGCATAAGCCAGCAGTCATACATGTTTAGATCAGCGCACTCCCTAGGGTGAACATTGTACACCAGTACCCCCAAAATCAGACGCTCTAGGGGTCGGGAGCTTATCCCCCGTGACAACCTGCTTATCCTGGTTATTCTGACGCTGGCGGTTTTGAACGTCCGGGTCATGGGCAATCAAATTTATATAGTACGCCTTAGCCTGTCAAGTCAATAGTGGCATATTCGCCCGATTCTCTGCAGTGGGAACCCAAACAGCAACGGGCAATCCCAAACAACGTCTAATGCTAGCAGGAGTCACCGAAATATTCACCCCTTTAACCACAGAATTGATAGTATCCCCATCATCATCATTTACCGACACATTAGCATAAAACAATTTTATCAATCTCGGATAGAATCTTCCACCGCGATTCAGTAGACATACCCAACTTCGTGCACAAAACAGTGTTTCCAGATCAAATTCAGCAATTAAGGTCGGACACACTGACCTTTCAGGTAGTATTTTCCTTTCCCGAGCATGGTACCAGTTCTTAGTGGCTTCGTTGATGAAGTCGGAGTCAATTGTCTCCCGGACCCGAATTGGTGCTACGTCGGGTGATGGAGGGGCGGCGGCGGATGAAGAGGCGCCTGCGGTGTTGCGTCGAGCTCGTTTGGGTGCCATGACGATATTTGAATGATGCTGGCACGCGTTTGGTAGTTGGTGATGGTGATGTGTCGGGTAGAAGCAACAGAGGAAAAATGCGCAAGGGACGGGTGTGGTTGATGTTGGTGTGGATCAAGTTTGGTGGTGGTGTTTTGTGGTGGTGAAGTGCGTGTACGAACAGGTTGGAGTGGGTGGTGTTTGGTGGATGTTTGAGGGTGCGCGAGGTTGGAACAGAGAGGGAGAGTGCGGTGGTGTGTGCGGGTTGGGGATTGGTGGTGCGATGACGGGTTGAATGCGACAGAGGAGGGGATTGGGGCGGTGGTCGTTGTGAATTCGGAGCGAGGTGGAGATGAGAGCGGAGCGGGAATGTGGGTGGCGAAGGCGGTAGTGAGGGCGGGTTAGTGAGGCCGATGTCGAAAGCGACAGAGGGGTGGGGTGAAGATGGTAGCGCCGGTGAGAGCTGGGTGAAGGCGATGGAGGAGATTGGGGTGGTGGTGCGAGATGGAACAGGGTGGAGAGGTGGTGAAAGCGGGAGTTGGGTGTGGTGTGTTCAAGAGCGAGAGAGGGAGTTAGGGATTGCAGGAGTAAGGGATTGAAGAAGATAGAAGATGAGGTCCCGGACTTCGACTGTTTTTTTTTTCTGAGTGAGTGTTGGTCCGGGACTTAGGATTCGTATAAAGTCCCGGACCAGGTATTGATTTCTGTTCGAGAGTTCTCACCAGTTCCGGTCCAGGACTTAAGATATGAATGTCCCGGACCACCCCATGAATTTGTTCGAGAGTTCTCTACTCCTCTGGTCCGGGACTTAAGATGTGGTTGAAGTCCCGGACCACCCTTTTAGTCCACCAAGTTGTCTCCTAGTACTCTGTTTCTCTTCCTTCATCTACTCTGTTTCTTCCTTCATCAAACCTACACTTTGACAACAAACAACCAAAGAAAAATAGCTAACAAAGGAATTAGCACACGTAAAAACATGAATTAAAAAAAAGAAAAAGAAGATAAATGAAAGAAGATTGGGTTGCCTCCCAATGAGCTGCCCGTCTTTTCGGTCTTTGGCTAGACCGTGTAATTGTAAGATCAGTATGGAGGATCATGCACCGTGATCACTGAATGGACTTCGGCGATGTCACCACTGAGATAGTGTTTCAACTGAGACCCGTTTACTTTGAAAGTCTCCCCTTCCGCATTGATTAAACCTATGGCTCCATAAGGCGAGACACTTGTTATGTGAACGGTCCAGACCAGCGAGATTTCAACTTTCCCGGGAATAATTTCAGGCGGGAGTTGAATAGAAGCACCTTATCTCCAACGTGAAACTCACGCTTGACCAAAAGCTTGTCATGCCACCTTTTTGTCTTTTCCTTATAGATTTGCATTTTCATAGGCTTCCTCTCTAAATTCCTCCAAATTGCACAACTGCATCTTGCGCTTCTCACCAGCCTTTTGTAAGTCAAAATTTAATGCTTTGATGGCCCAAAAAGACTTATGCTCCAATTCTACAGGCAAGTGACATGCCTTGCCATATACCAATTTGTATGGAGACATACCTAAGGGTGTTTTGAAGGCAGTGCGATATGCCCACAAAGCGTCATCTAGCTTGAGTGACCAATCGCGTCTAGAAGATGTGACAGATTTCTGAAGGATCCACTTGATTTCTCTATTTGTAATCTCGGCTTGCCCGTTTGTTTGTGGATGATATGGTAGGGAAACCTTGTGCCGTACGCCATACTTCTGTAGGAGAGCTTCAAATTGTTTGTTGCAGAAATGGGTACCTCCATCACTAATGATTGCTCGCGGAACACCAAAACGAGTGAATATATTCCGCTTCAAAAATTTCAGCACTACTTTTGCATCATTAGTTGGTGCTGCTATTGCTTCAGCCCATTTTGTACGTAGTCTACTCCTACCAAGATGTAGAGGTTACCTTGAGATGATGGAAACGGCCCCATGAAATCAATGCCCCAAAGGTCGAATGGTTCAACTTCCAATATAGAATTCAAGGGCATCTCATGGCGTCTAGATAAATTCCCCTGCCTTTGGCACTGGTCACATGTAGATACAAACTGATAGCAGTCTTTGTTCAAGGTCTTCCAAAAGAAACCTGCTTCCAAAACTTTGCGGCTGTCCTAGCAGGACCGAAATGACCTCCTGCTTCTCTTGAGTGACAATGATCAAGGATATCTCTTATTTCAGTATCAGGAACACCTTCGAATCATCCCATCCGCACAAACCTTGAAAAGAATGGATCATCCCAACGGTAGTGCTTAACAGTGGAGAAGAACTTCTTCCTCTGCTGATATGTTAATGCTGGGGGTACTATCTGTTTTGCAAGATAGTTTGCAATATCTGCATACCAAGGATCTCCCGTGGAACCAACTTTGAACACATGCTCATCTGGGAAGAACTCGTTAATTGGTATACCATCATCATCCTATTGTAATCCGAGATAAGTGATCAGCCACTCCATTTTGTACTCCGGGTTTGTCTTTTATCTCTATATCAAACTCCTGAAGGAGTAGGATCCATCGAATCAGCCTCGGTTTTGCTTCCGCCTTTTTGAATAAATGTCGTAGGGCGGAATGATCTGTATGGACTATGACTTTACTCCAATGATGTATGATCTGAATTTGTCGCATGCAAAGACGATGGCTAACAGCTCCTTTTCTGTTGTTGCATAATTTTTTTGTGCATCATTAAGTGTCTTACTTGCATAGTAGACTACCTTCAGCATTTTGTCATGTCTTTGCCCCAGAACTGCTCCCATGCAAAATCGCTAGCGTCACACATGATCTCGAATGGTAGAGACCAATCAGGTGCAACAACAACCGGTGCAGATATTAGCTTTTCCTTGATGATGGTAAATGCCTCAAGACATTCTTAGTGAAGTCGAATTTCACGTCCTTGGCCAGCAAGTCACACAACGGCTTGGATATCTTTGAAAAATCTTTAATGAACCGTCTGTAGAAGCCCGCATGACCTAGGAAACTCTCACATCTTTTACTGTAGCTGGTGGTGGTAACTTATCGATCACTTCAACCTTAGCCCTGTCCACCTCAATACCTTTGCTAGAGATCTTGTGTCCCAGCACAATGCCCTCTTGCACCATGAAGTGGCATTTTTCCCAGTTTAGGACTAGATTGGTTCTCTGCACCTGGCTAAGATATGATCCAATTTTCCAAACAAGAGTCAAAAGTTAGTCCAAAAACTGAAAAATCATCCATGAATACCTCGATGCATTTTTCAATGTAGTCGAAAATATGGCTGTCATGCAGCGCTGGAAGGTAGCTGGTGCGTTACATAAACCGAAGGGCATGCGCCGGTAAGCATAAGTGCCATATGGGCATGTGAAAGTTGTTTTCTCTTGGTCCTCTTCAGCAATAGGTATCTGAAAATACCCAGAGTAACCATCCAAGAAACAGTAATATTTATGTCCTGCAAGTCTCTCCAACATTTGATCAATGAAAGGAAGAGGGAAATGATCTTTTCTGGTTGCAGCATTCAACTTTCGATAGTCAATGCACACTCTGTGCCCTGTAATAGTTCTTTGAGGAACTAACTCACCTTTATCATTGGGAATTACAGTAAATCCCCCTTTCTTGGGCACTACTTGTGTAGGGCTCACCCATTCACTATCAGAAATTGCATAAATAATACCTGCATCGAGAAGCTTAATGACTTCCTTCTTTACCACCTCCTTCATGTTTGGGTTCAATCTTCTCTGGGGTTGAACTAGTGGTTTATAGTTTTCTTCAAGAAAGATGCGGTGTGTACAAAAGTGAGGAGCTATCCCCTGGATATCAGCGATTGACCAACCTATCGCCTTCTTGTTCTTCCTAAGCACCTGCATTAGTTGTTCCTCCTGTTCATCAGTTAGTTCTGCAGAGATAATGACAGGCAAACTAGAGGGTTCAATTAAGAAAACATATTTTAAATGGCTGGGGAGAGGTTTCAGCTCCAAGGATGGTGGTTCTTTGATAGAGGGAATCAACTCCTGAGCTTCCCTTTCCAGCTTTTCACATTCTATCATGGGACCTTTTCGATATCGTCCTCCTGCTGACAATTGGAATGCCACAGCAGAGACTTCCGGATCATCATGAATTCCATCTATGGATTCCACTAAGCATTTCTCTAACTCATCAATGTCGCAGGGCTAAATACATAATCCTGCATCAGAGAGTCAATAGATTCCAAACTAAAACAAGCATGTACATCAGATGGGTGTTTTGTAACCTTTGACATGTCAAAAACAAGCTGTTCATCATGCATTCTCAATATTATCTTACCACCCTCAACATCAATGAGGGTCCTAGCTGTTCGCATGAAAGGGCGGCCAAGAATTAGTGGTACTTCTTTGTCTTCCTCCATATCTAGAATTACAAAATCAGCGGGAAAAACAAAAGTGCCAACAGAAACAACCAAATCTCTAACCACACCCCTTTGGAAAGATAATGGATCTATCTGCTAATTGTAAGGTAATGCGAGTAGGGTTACACTCTCCTAATCCAAGCTTAAGATACATGGATAAAGGCATCAAATTAATGCTAGCTCCCAAGTCACAGAGACCCTTACCACAATCGACATTACCTATTGAGCATGGGATGATTGGTAAGCCGGGATCATCGAGCTTTGGTGGAAGGTTCTTGCTAAGCACTGCTGAAACTTTTTCTGTCAATTGTACCGTCTCCTTCTCAACTAATGACCTTCTATTTGATAGTATGTCTTTCAAGAACTTCGCATAGATAGGCATCTGTCAAAGCATCTGAAAAGGGAATATTAATTGTTAGTTTCTTAAAAATGCTAAGGAACTTACCAAACTGCTCGTCGAGGTCTCTCTTTTTCAATCGATTTGGGAATGGCACTGGGAGCTCAGGGACCACCCGTCGTGATGGTCTAGAAGACTGCACAGCTTCACCAGTCAGCTCACTATCTTTCTGTGCCTGTTATCAACTGGAGTATTTTCTGACACCGGTCCTTCAATGATCTCTACCTCTTGACTAACAACTTTGTCTTTTTCAGCTGGAGTGTTCTCAGCTTCAGGGATCGAAGGATCAAGCTGCTTACCACTCCTCAAAGTCACTGCTTTAGCGTATTCGCGAGGATTCTTCTCTGGCTGGCTAGGTAGAGCCCCTGCAGGTCTATCAGAAAGTTTTTCACTTAGTTGGGCAATCTGAGTCTCAAGATGTTTGTTGAAGGCTTTCTGCTCCAAGATGAATGTCTTGTTCTCATGGTTGGTGTTCTCTTGCTGTTCGAGTTTCCTATTGGTCGACAGGATAAACTCTCGCATCATATCTTCCAAACCTGAACTCACACCAGCTGGCTGTTTCTGTGCCTGCTGGTTCTGCATTTGCTGATTTTGATGAGGTCTCTGAAAATGCTGAGTGTTCTGCTGTGGAGGCCTCTGACTGTAGTTATTTCCCTGGAACCTCTGCTGCTGATATCCTTGATTGTTTTGGTTGTTGTAGAAATTCCCTTGCCTGTTTCCCAGATAGTTTACCTCTTCATTTTGCTGAGAAGTACACTGGCACATGTTGGAACTTCTACCACAATACTCACACTGTGGGAAAGAATCGGTCACAACAGCGGCACTTGACTGAGGGTTCATCATTGCACACATCTTCTCAAATTGTTTAGACATCGCTTCCATCTTGGCAGCCAGAAAGGTATTCGAATCTACTTCATAAACTCCAGCAGTTTTCTTTGGTGCAGCTTCTCCGGTTCTCGCACCTCCCCATTGATTGGATGCATTGGCAATGGTCTCCAATAATTCCTTGATTCTAGCTATTGGTAGCTCCATGAGGCTTCCTCCTGCACAAGTGTCTACCAACAAACGACTTGAATGATCCAAATCTTTGTAAAAGGACTGTAAAATTACCTCCTCTCCTAGGCCATGGTGTGGTACTCTGCGCACAATCCCTTTGAAACGCTCCCACGCCTCAGATAATGTCTTACCAATGAACTGCTTAAAATTGGTAATCTCTCCTCTCATAATCAGCATCCGAGAAGGAGGGAAATATTTTGCCAAAAATGCATTTGCTAACTCTGTCCAGGTAGTGATACTGTTGGGTCAATGAGTTTAGCCATTCTGCAGCTCTGTCTCTTAGGGAGAATGGGAAGAGAGTCAATCTAGCAACCTCTTGTGAAGCTGATGTAGAACAAGCTCCTACCAATCTCAGGAAAGTGGTGAGATGGACATTGGGATCTTCGGTGATTGTTCCGCTGAATGAGGTGCATTCATGACCATAGTAACATAGTGTGTTTGAACTGCCAATGCTCTCCTGCTGGTAACGCAGGAATTACTATTGGTGAGATAAGCCCTTCAACGCTTGGGCGGGTGTAATCCCTCATGTGCCTCTCCGGATTGATATTCTCCATATTAGTTTCTGGGGGTTGTTTAGAATCCCTTCTTCAACAATTCCTTCTGTTGGTGAATCTTTTGGAGGCACCTCCTGATTAAATGGAGGATCCAGCTCTAATCTTTTTCGAATCTTCTTGTTACTCTGTCTATTTCTGGTTCAATTCGAATTCAGGGTTTCCTACAGAACGAGTTTTAACCATAAAACACAAATCAGATAACTGACAGCAGTAACTCAAACGATATTACCATAACCGGTAATAAGAAACAATTTGCACAAAGCTAATAAATGAACAAAATAAAATAACACAAGGATAAACTAAAAAAACAGAAACAAAACAAAATTTAATAAATAAAAATTAAACTAAGCAACCGTGCCTCCCCGGCAACGGCCCATAACTTGTTGGGTAAAAACCTAACGGCAAGTATACCGGTCGATTATAGCAAGTTTTCCTAGAAGTGTCCCTCCAGGTTATCGAATCCAAGGGAGGCAGCGTTTTAGTTTAATTATATTTAAGAACAAACTAATAAAATAACTCAAGTAACAGGGGGTTTTGTTTGTTGAATTACTAGGTAAAGAAACAAATGTAAATAAGAACAAGGTAATAAATGCAAGAGCAATAATGAGCAAAATAATGATATTTCTGAATTAATGAGAAGGGAAAATTCCGGTTTACTAATCCTCCTAATTCTTCGGTTCCTTTCTCGATGTGTTCACCAAAATTTAGATAAAATCCTAGATCTGAAATATTCCACGTTCGGTCTCCCGCTCGGTGGAATCTAATTAACAGCTAATAAATTTAACTCTCGTTACAAATTTACTAATTGCTAACAGCTTTAAGAATAATCCAGTTTAATGATCAGTTAATATCCTAGAGGAATTACCATCTCTAAATTAACCGGTGCTGTTCCTGTTGTCTATTATCTACCGCAGTTCTCACTTATAAGCAGATAAACTGATAAAATCCAGTAATTGGCCAAATCACAAGATTTATAACAATAAATAAGGAACAACACTTTAATCTGTAAAATGGTAAATCACAAAGATAATGGAACCTCGAATTTGGATTACATAGCAAACCGAAATTTATAAAAACTACTCAGCCATGGAAATGAAAATACTGTAAAAATATGTATAACATTAAAGAAGAAAAAGAAGAAACTCTGTTTTAAGGCTCTTTGATGGAGTCTCTGTGCACAACCAGCAGTTTCCTCTGCTCAATCTCCAGATAATGGAAGTCTCCAGCTGCTTGTGTATTCCAGATTTCTGTGTATGTGTGGTGTTTTATGAGATGAATGATATGAATGGAACGTGGTTTATGAAGTGGAAATGGATGGAGGAGTGTAATGGATGGGGAATGGAATGGTGTATGTGAGGGAAAAGATATCCGATGGATATTATGTGTCTTGAATGAGAGGGAAAGAGTTCTATTTATAGAACTTCTGTATGAGTACGTAGCATGGTGTGGTGGTAAGGGTGCTGGACTTTGTGAGTGGAAAGGTGAGTGTTTAAGTGGTTGATGAGCTGAATTTAGGGAAATGATTAGATTAGTGGAGTTCAGGATGATTGAAAGCAGTGGAAGGGACAAAACGAGTATGGAAGAAAGGCTGGAGAATATGGGGCGGTGGTTAGTTCAAAAGAGAATAAAATTCTCTTTTCTTCATGTTCGCGAGCTACAGATCACCGCTTATAGCAGTATGGTCCGGGACTTAAGCCTTGTATAAAGTCCCGGACCGTAGCTTTGAAATGGTCGAGAGTTGCTCTGCTTGTGTGGTCCGGGACTTAAGTAGTGTATAAGGTCCCGGACCATGCTTGAAATGCGGTCGAGAGATACGCCTCATTGTGGTCCGGGACTTAGGCTGTGTATTAAGTCCCGGACCATGCCTGTATTTGAGCCGAGAGTGGAGATTGCTGTGGTCCGGGACTTAAGTTATGCAACAAGTCCCGGACCATGTCTGTATTTAGGTCGAGAGTTGAATTTCTTGATTCTATTTAGCTTGTTTGATTTGCCATGTGTTCCAAAAGTGATAGGACTGTGTTTCCTTGAGATAAAAACCTGAAAAAGCACACAAAAAACCATAAAAGAAAACAATTGCAACAAAAACATAAAATTGCTCATAAGACAGGAATTTAACAGTAAATGATAACAAATGAGGTATCAAAAGACCCTGTAAAAATAGGTAAATTCCTGACTTATCAGTACCACAACAGAGTTGGGACCGATCCAATTCACAAATTCCAATAATTGGTACCACAACAGAGTTGGGACCGATCCAGTTCACCCTCACTCTAAGTCCTTAAGTGTGCACACCCCCCAAAAGTTTTTCTGACTAATGAAGTAGATCATAGAGCTTAGCTGCGGTCCGAGACTCAACAGCGCGAATATATATATATATATATATATATATATATATATAATTATATCCAAAGGCCTTTTTCCAATTCCAAAGTCTCCCATCAATTCCAGAATAAAATAGCCATATATGTAATATCAAATTCTCAAATCATTCCATACCATCAATATCGTATAAGCATAATTTAACAATCACAACCAATATAACCAGTGTCAAAATAGCACACACAATCACAAAGTAAAGATAGGCGAACACAAGGTTTACCTGGAATTCACGCTTAAGCAGCCACTCACAACAATCCACCACAATCAATTGCTAGCACGACAGAAGACATGATCCTTCCAAACTAGTCACCCAGTGATACACCAAGGTATCTCCACATCCTATGATTAAAATACAAATAATCATATCACCACCGACCGCTGTAATTAATCGTACATGTTTCTAGCAAAATAATAAATACGTTTATTATACTCGTCTTAATTATTGAAACTCAAAACCACTGTGATTATTATTCTATTTGACTCCAAAATAATATCGCTAGCCAAATAATCATTCCACCAAATTGCTACACAAGATTACTCATAATATCTATAAATACACTAGTTATTATTAGTATATTAACAATATTAGTAAGTGTTATACAAACCACACTCACACACTTGTAATTAATATATATAAACACACATTCACTCGTTAGGATACAAGATTTAGTTGTTTCACACAATGAATCAAATAATATACAGTAATATGCTACGAAGTGGTGTATAGATATGCTGCTAATCAATTTTCTATTTTTTTAAGGATTCACTTTTAAAATATCAAAGTGGAAATTAAGGCCTTCAAATCACGTAGTATGGAAGAGTATATAATATTGGTTAATATTTTAAAGGATTTAACTTTGAAACAAGTTAACGGCAAAATTAGTTCATAGTGGAAGCCAAATCGATTTTATTAGACATATGAAGATAGGTACGTGGCCACAAGACATGCGGAAGGAGAAGAAGCATTTAAAAATTGATTTTTGAAGAAGTCAGGGTCGCGGTTAGACATTTGAGAAATAAGCAACAGTGAACTCAATTCAATAAGCCAAAAGCTTTGAAGAAAGAAAAATAAACGTGAATGAGTCTTACCGAGACAAAGGAATCACTGCCCAAAGAAATTGAACTAGAGTAATGCCGCATCCAATTTGGACAATGGGTCGTAGAGAAAGTAAGCAAAGTTCGGGCGGCCGACAATTGAATTTGAAAGGTTTATAAATAGGGATATATGAGAGTAGTAGGGTTGGATGTGAAAAGGAGAACTAATGAATTTATCAGGAGTATTTAATAGCAAGGAGTTTAATTAAGGAATAATAGAAATTGAGTGGGAAATAACACGTAGATAAAGAGAAGGGTAGAATGATATATAATAATTAAGAATTTAAATCCAGTGCGTAACATTACAGATCAGAAATACTTACAAATTTATTATTCACCGAACTGAAACATTTTTATCATTAAAATAAGACAAACAAAATCCGAGACATAAAAAAATGAGTTAATCGACTATAACCAATCTTTAACTAAAAAAAAATTTAACAATTTATGACGTATATATATATATATATATATATATATAGGGGTATTTCATTATATCACCCCTTAAAAGAAAGCTTCGACCCCGAAGCTGGATCTAACATAAGAACACTCCACTAACTGTAATGATAACTATTTAACTCAAAGCTATAATGCGATTCCTTGCTCAAACGAATTTCTTTAAGATCAATTTCTAACTCATCTCTTAACTACTTATAATGTCACCAAATGATCTATCTCATTCCAAACCTTCTCTCAACCTTTAAATGTAATTATCAATTTCAAAACTAAACTCCAAATTAACTTGTTGATTTTCCAAAATTTAGGTTGTTGCAGTCTACCTCCCCTTAAAAGAATAAGTTACGACCTCGTAACTTAATTTTATCCCCACTTGTTCGTTAACACCTAGTTGAGGTCATATGCCTGCTATGGTTGCTTACAATCGTTTTACGTCTTGTGCCTTTTAAGCGTTTTCCGCTTTCTTTTGGTTTTATTTTCTTCATCAATGTTTTTTAGGCATCATTAGACCTCTAAATATCATATTAGACTAATTAATCACCATTTTTAAGTCAGGGGTATTCACCAAAGAAGAAGGTTCTTTTATGAATGTTGATGATTTGTTGAACCAAGCTAGTATTCCCAATTATGAGCATTGCATTATGGGGAAAATTGTTCTCTTCCAGAAACACGGATGTCTGCACCTTGGAGGGGACCTTCAATAAGGCCTGGCAGTTAAATGGTCAGATCAGAGTGAGGATGGTGGGTAGGAACCTGTTCAACTTTTGACTTGGTAGATATCGGAATGTGGAAGAAATTTTTGGTCGGGGACCTTAGGTTTTCGATAATTCCCTCCTTGTACTTCAGCGACTTTATCTGAAAAGAGCACCCAAGGACCATGATTTCAAGATGATCCCGTTTTGGATTTGAATTCACAATATCCTGTTCGCACTTCATCATAAGTTATTTACCCAACGTTTGGCGGTTAAGCTGGGGAGCTTCCTAGATTTTGATGATGACCAAGGTTGCTTTGGTGGTGATTTTTTGAGAATCAAGGTCCAGCCATAACATCTTCAAACCGGTTTTGTGGTGTATCGTATTGGAAGGCTCTCCCGTGGTCGTACGACTCTCATACGAGAAGATGCCTCCCTTATGGTTACGGTGTGGATTGTTCACTCATGCTATGAAAGAGTGTCCCTGTTTCAAGGACTTTAATGAGCATGCACCTAATTATGGACCATGGTTGAGGGCTTCAAGCTTTCGAATTGGGCACAGAATCTAGATGATGATGATGAGGGATCTGGAAGGAAATTGAGGATGCAGGAAAGGGGACATGCATTGATGCTCATGCTTTCTCCCCATCGGACCATGGAGAGGAGGAAGTGGTGGAGACTTGGTCACACCGCCCGGATCCAGACCCACCTATACAACCTGCCGATGGGTCTAAGGATGGTTCGGGTTTAAGGACAGATAGGCATGACTCATCAGTTCTTCAGTAGGATCTTGTTCCTCACAGATAGGAGTGTGCCAACAAACCGGATAGGATGATCAAGAGTCCTAAAAAACTTTCTCAGGAGGCAGCCATAGTTGAGTGCTCGGTTAAGATCTTGGCTTGTGATTCAGTGGAGCCCTAGGGAGGGAGGAAGAGAAATCTTGACAAGGTCTTAGATGACAGCTTGTTGAAGGAAGTCTGGAAGCACAATATGGACAATCCGCAAGGAAAGAAAGGGAAAATCTTCTCTTCTTATTTGGGCATGTCTCCTGATTCGTTGGCAATTGATCTGAGTAATTGCCAAGGTGAGGATACTATTGGATGGGGCAACTCCTGGGCTTATTGAGGGTTGCCAAGAATGATGGTTTGGCTCGGGGCCGGTTGTAGAAGGTGGTGAGTACCTCTGACAGCTTTGCCACGACCCTTTGCCCCTTCACCTAGTGCCTTGTTCTTTCTTTTTTTTTGTATCCTGGTCGGTTGGGTTTTGGTTCATCTTATTAAGTTTGTACTTGTTGTTCTCTATTCTCTACTACTTTTCTTATGTCATATTAACATGCTTGATATGGTCTGAGGTGTGTTTATTGAGCCTTTGGAGCTCGATTTGGTTATGATGACTCATGGTTCATCTTCAGTTGTACTATTTGTTTAGGGTTCTAGATTAGGATCTGGTTACCTATCTGAATTGTCATTTCCTAGTGTGTTCTTAATAATATGATCTACCTTTATGAAAAAACTACAACTACAACTACAAATAACTACAGGCCATCTGCTACAAATAAACTGACCAAGTCACTTGCAAAAAATTAGTAACTATTGGAAATTTACTATTATACATTGCTTAACTTATTAATTGGAACCAAAAGTTGAAATAGAACAATTCTTATGGTGTTAGATTCTAGTGAAATTCTTACTTGTGCATCAGTATAGCTTTCAATCATACAAAAGTAGATATTCTTCTGTAAATGATGGCATCATAACATTGAATTAGAAGTGAAGTTTAAAGAGAGACAAAGTATAAGTGGATTAGAGAGAGGTTTCAGGAGAAGTGTGTATCCACAAATATGATCACATACCTGGGTATATAGAGATGAAAAGGTGTGGAAGAGACACAGTATCAAGAGGTGCATCTTAACCAACACCTTTTTTTTATAGACAAAAATATCTAAATCATAATCATTCTGGTTGTGACTTACCTTTGTGATATTTTTTCGTTAAAAGAGTTAATCTATTATCATTGCAAAATGTCAGAAATACATTGGGGAATGTGTGGTACCATCTTCCTTTTAAAGCTCCTTATCTTCCTAAGTTAGCTAGATGAGCATAAATATGAAATATCTCTAAGGATGTGTTGCACATCGTTTCTAACGCAATTCCTCCCAAGGATACCATCAATTACTGAGAGGCAATCGGATGAGAAGGCAATTGATCGAGCCCCCATGCCGATAGCCATTTGAACTCCAAGCAATAACGCTTTAGCTTCTGCCACATGGGGAGCCCAGGGTATCCTATCCCTGCTAATACCAACCATCACCACCTCTCCATCCTAATTTCTGCCTACCACTCCCATAACGGAAGATGCAGAGTCCACACCTGCATCAACCTCAACTCTAAAGTCTGCACCTCTTCCGTTATCAACCTTTTGGTCCCAAGTCCACACTCAACGTCCTAAAAGGATGGGTCGTTTCAAGAAAGGAATCAGCTTGGTCTATTTACATAATTGAACGTGCTGGCTCGATTATGTATTACTTGGCACTTAGCTAACCATAGCTTCCAAAGAAAGGTAACAAGGTGCTTTCTCTGCTCCACCGTTTTATTTAAACAGAACCAAACAAACTAATCCACAAAGGCAACATCAGTTCCAATCTTATCAGGCCAGCTAAGCTGACCCGTTTTCCACCATTTCTTGATAGCATGACAATCCAAGAAAACATGCATAAGGTTACCAAAGCCCCCGCATAGCAGGCATCTATCATTAAAGCTGCCTGCACCTATTCCCCCCAACAAATGCACCACATCTTCAGGAAACCACCTACGAATCTTGTCCTCATCCCATGTGAAGTCAGCGTCATTGATAAGCTATGAAACCGTGCCATTTTGTTTGACCTCGCTCGATATATAGGTACCAACTCCAAGGTCTACCTCCCCTTTTGTCCAAGAGCCATGGCTCAGTGATGCCAATGGTAGTTCCATTCCTAACCACCCTTCTAGCACCATTCCGAATCAAGGGGAGAGTCTTACACATAGACCTCCAGACTAGACTACAACAATTTTTACCCTTAGCCTGCAGGATGTTGGAGTCCCTAAAGTATTTTGCTGTCATTACCTTTGAAAGGAGAAGATTGAGGTTTGAAGGATCCTCCAGCACTTGTTAGAGAGCAAGAAATCATTGAAATAACACAAAACCCAGAAACCAAGCCCTCCTTCATTCTTGCTTCTTAACCAGCACCTTTATAACAAGTTCTATTGGTATATTTTTATGTTAATTAAACTAGAACGTATAGTCATATGGTTAATGACCAAAATTGTCAATTACATTATTACTCTTGTGCACAAGGTACTCGTTTAGTGATGATTTTGGAAACAAAATTCTTTCTCTAATGATAGTAAGATCTATGAATTCATATCTAAGTAGCCAACAAACCATGCAAGTTAGAGAATTTCACTCCTTCTTACATTAGTAGTTTAATTAAAGGCAAAAGAATATACATGCAATCCAACGTGTGAATGAATAAATAGGTTAAAAGTTGACGGCAAAGAAATGAGCATACATACTTTAAGCTATATTGAGATGAAAAAGAACGAAAGCTAGCTTGAATCAACAACACAACACCATAACAAGATGAAAAGAAGTGAGAAACTATCTTACTAAGATCTCTACTAAGACATTCTGTAATTCAATAAATAAAAAAAATTAGAAAAAGAAAAGGCAACTATTCATATTCCCTTGCATCAAGAATTGGAACCTAGACGTCACTAGTTATTGGGGTTAGTTTGCTTTGCAATACCTTATAAAAAATGAATCTAAAAACTAGCAGCAAGAATATAACATACAAAAAAAATGTTATTGGGCGTTATTGCTTGATTTGCTAGTCCTTATTTAATTGTCCGGTTCAATCAGAAACCAATCCAATCGATTAACCTTCCAAAGCAGATGCTCCAGATATAATTTCAATAAGCTCAGTGGTAATGGAAGCTTGACGGGTTCTGCAAAAATCAGAAACATTATGTATGTCAAACACATAATACTACACTACTTAGAAAGAAATTGAAGTGATTGTGAGAAAATGAGAGATTAACCTGTTGTAAGTGAGTGTAAGACGATCAAGCATATCCCCAGCATTTCTGCTAGAGCTGTCCATAGCTGACATCCTAGCTCCTTGTTCACTACAAGCGTTCTCTAATACTGCATTAAACATAACCTGTAAATAAAAAAACTCTCATGATTAATAAAATGTCAATTGTGTGTGGAAAATATAACATATATATGAATTTCACAAGACAAAATAATATAAGTAGAAGTTTTGGGGTAAATAACTTACACATGAAAACTGAAATTCAGCTAGATTCTGAAGTATCTCTGATTTAGTCTCACCACCTTCAATCTCATATCCATCTAATTCACTTAGCTTTCCACCTGCTTCAGCCTCTCTTTCCACAATCTAAACAAACGGAAAAAAGTTGCAATCGATTATACTAATTAAAAAAACACTAACCCATATATTAAGTAATTAAATACCTCAGGGGATAGAATAGTAGACATTGTTGGAACAAATGAGACAACTGAGATGAACTTATTGTAAACAATTCTTAGTGCGTCGAATTCTATATTCTTCAAAATGTCATCAGAAAGCATTGATACCTGTTTTTAAGAAACAAAATGTTAGAGAAAAGAAGGAGAACAAAATTAATTAAAATACAACGATAAAGAATACATACTTGGGTGTAGTTTAGAGCATTCTTTTGTAACTCAGTTATAGATAATTCAATATCTTTCCTTGAGTCTCGAATGAGCTGACCTTTTGCCTTTTCTCCCAGAATAACATATTTTGACTCTTTTTCAGGACCTTACATATATAAGAAGCAAGAAGGTAACATGTAATTAATCAAAAAATTAATGTAATGCGATGAGAAGTAGTTAACAAATAGTATAATGTATTAATTAATTAATACCAGAGTTCAATCTGTGAACTCCTCTGCTAACTTTAACTGTGGTACTATTGATTCCACCACAAAGACCTTTGTCAGATGAGATGGCAACAACAACATTTTTCTTGACATCAATACCTATATAAAAAAAGCCACATATATGTATATATATAGTTTGATAAAACAATGAAAACAATTCACTCAGTAATGGAATGTTTTATAAATGAAAGTGGCAATGTGTTACTTGGAGTATCTTTTAGAAGAGCAGTGAATGGCTGCCATAGACCACGGGAATTTTCAGTCTTTGTTTGAATTTGTCGTAGTTTGGAAGCTGCAACCATCTTCATAGCTTTGGTTATTTTCTGGATATTTGTAACACTTTTCATGCGGTTTCTCACTGAAATAACAAAATGATATTTCTCTATTATATATGAAGAAAAACACTTACTGTACTGATACTACACAACACACACAATTGATGATGTTTTATCTAATTAACAACAATCTATTTTTAAATGGAAGATGATCTGAGAGTCAATAATATTTTCTTCTTATAACCTGCTTGTGTTGAAATGTTGCGGACTCCATTAGAATGTCCTTGTTTCCTACACAAACACAATAGAGTTTATAGATTCACAAGATGAAAAAAAAAGCAGATATAGCACAAAAGTACCTACATTAGATCCTGTATTTGAATATAGATGAAAGACATAATGAAAGATTAAAGAGTCGATTAAAAAACAAGTTGAGAGATGGTGATACTCAGTATAGAGAAGAGCGGATGATCGAAGAGCCTTCATCGAGGAAGGGTTTATTAGAGTGTTCAAATGCTTCCCCTCTTTCCTCAATGTAGCCATCGCCATTTTGATTTTAGTCGATCTGGGAGTGACCACTTCAGAATGTGTTTGAGAGAAAGAATGGAGATTCAAAAAAATGTTCTTAGATTGTGCAGTTGATCTAACAACATTCAGAATATCAGTTGCCAAACGGAATAAACACCAATAATTTTAGTAGACGGGAGAGAGAAAATAGCAACTTTTGATGTTTCAGAGAAAAAATAGGAACTGAGATGAGGTTTAAACCAAACCTTTTTCGATCTCATCCTAACATGCCTATTAATAGAGAGAAATGCGAGTTTTCAGCTCTTATAATATTGATCATAAAATAAATGATAAATATTTGTATTTATATAACAGGTTTTCTCTCTAAACGATCAATTCTTTTATTTTTATGAAAATGCAAAGTTTTTTTAAAAATGGGTAATGATGTATTAGTAATTAAATGTAGCAGTACATAGAGATGCTATATATAGGAAACCAAAAGATATACAAAAAGGCTAAGGGCAAGGTGTACAAAAGCTTCCCACATGTCAGAGCAATGTGGTAAGAGCCCATCAAAGTATCAAGAAGGGAATATACATCAACGCGCATACCAGCGAGTATACAGACATCGTGCATACCATCAGATATACTAGAAGGGGGAGAAACAACGAGGTTAAAAGGATTAGGAGCTAAGCACCCTTTCTAACTAGACAAAATCTGTAATGGAGTCTCTCATCTTCGTCCAGATGGTCACTTTCGTGGCAACCATGATGTCGGTGATGATATGGGCAGGTTCCCTGGCTAGGCTAGCCATAGCTCGCTTGCACCTCTCGATCTAGATGTAATATACCACATTGGCTAATGCAACTCTTCTCACTAAATCCTACGCCCTGTTCCTTTTGCGGTAGTGGGAGTTCCAATACGCACAACTTCGGAGACTGGTCCTATTGGTCGGGAGGCGCATCCAATCACTAATATTCCACCAGATCTTGCGTGAGAACCTACATTCAAAAAAAGGTGGTGGCTAGTCTCCAGAGCATGCTAACAGAGCCAACATCTGTTAGCTAGGCAGATGCCTCAATATTGTAGTTTATCACACGTTTTTAATCTACCTTTAAGGGTAATACATAAAATAAAATTGGCTTTGAGAATCGACCAGGATTTCCAACAGATGGTGTACCAAGTAAAGGGTCTGGAGGGAAGGGAGATATCATTATATAACATACCTACACGGGGGCTCGGGGGGGGGGGGGGGGGGTAGGTGGAGTGGAGGAGGACGAGGCGTCAGCAGTCGACCCACATTGCACGATCCACCAATCTCTAGCGTGGAGGATAGACTTCCAGACCCAAGGGTCATCTCCTTTAGCATTGGCCTTCCAAATGTTGCATCTTGATAGGAATAAATTGTGAATCCATTGGATCCACAAACGCTCAAGATCATTTGTGATAGAGGAGATTGTCTTCATCATGAAGCACATATTCCATTTATAGATGTCCTTAAGACCAAGGCCTCTATACTTCTTGCTGGCTGCTAAGATACTTCAAGCCACGGCGGGGGTAGCGTTAGAATCAGCCTCCCTAGAGCAGAGGAAGGAACAAAATTCTTTGATAATGCTTTTGATGATAACCTTTGGAATGGAAATGTAGGAGGCCTAGAACCCAACAATACCAAAAAAGGTGCTTTGGATGAGGGAGAGCTTGCCCGCGAATGAGAGAGATATACCACCCCACGAAGTAATGGATTTATGAATGTTTTCGATAAGGGGGTTAAAGTCAGCCGATCTAGGCATCCTAGCGGTGATAGGCCGAGGTAGCGAAGGGGAAGGAGCCTAAGTTAAGCCCAGAGGATGCGATGACCAAATCGGCAATGGTAGGGCTAACACCACCCAGAAAAATATCAGATTTGGAAGGATTAAGCCTAAGCCCTGAGGCATAAGAGAAGAGGTTAAGTTTAGTGAACATAAGAGATATAGACTCCTGGTCACCTCTATAGAATATAAGGGCATCGCTAGCAAAAAAGAGGTGAGTGAGACGAAGAGGTTTGCATGATGGGTGAAAACGGAATTCAGGGGAGAGGTAGAGTTGGTCAAGAAGACGGGAGAGCATGTCCATAACCAGCATGAATAAGTAAGGAGAGATGGGATCTCCCTAGCGCACCCCTTGCTCACCTTTGAGGAAACCCGAAGGGGAGCCATTAATGTTGAGAGGGAAGGAGGTAGAGGAAATACATTGCATGTTCTATTTAATAAATTATGGAGGGAAGTTCATGAAGGAAAGGGTGTCCCTAAGGAAGGTCCAATCGACTGAGTCAAAAGCCTTGCTAATATCCATCTTCATCATGCAACGAGGAGAGATATTGGCCCTTTGATAATGTTTCATAAGACAAGAGCATATGTGGATGTTATCATAGATATGACACCCTTTAATGAAGGCCCCTTAACTATTACTCACAAGAAGAGGGAGGGTATCCTTGAGTCTCTTGGTCACAATTTTGCTGATGATCTTGTATAACGTATTACAACACGATATGGGTCTATAGTCCTTCAGGGAGGAAGCAACATCTGATTTAGGAATAAGGGTGATGAGGGTGGAGTTTATTTATTTAAGTAGCCAGCCATGACGTTAGAAGCTTTTAATAGCCAGGCAAACATCATCCCCAATGATATCCCAAGCTGCTTTGAAAAATTTAGTTGTGAATCCATCTGGCCCTGGGGCTTTGTCATCACTAATACATAATAGGGCCGCTTTGATACCGGTGTTCTCAACCGGCCTTGTAAGGTGAGCCCACCTAGCCTAGTGCCGAGAATGCTTTTAAAATGAGCAACGAGGTAATCCTTAATGGCCTTAGGGTTGCTAAAAACTCCCCCCAGGTCATTAGTAATTGAAGGAATGCAATTCTTATTCCTTCTCACCTTAATGGATCCATGAAAGAATGCAGTATTAGAATCAGCGTACTTGAGCCAATGAATTTTATAGAGTTGACAAAAGAAAAGAACCTCCCGATGATCTCTAGTAAGAAGCCTACGTCTAAAAGAGTTTTCAAAGGCTATGAGGCTAAGGTTCAAGGGGTCAAGGTCCATCCTCAATTGGACATTACTAAGCTCCTCTCTAATTGCTTGACCTTTATCCGCCAGAGAGTGAAACTCGGTTTTATGGAGCGAAGAGATACTGGCTTTGAGATGACACAACCTAGTAACAATCATAAATAGATGGCTTCCATTGGGCGGGATGTTCCAAGCGTTGCAAACATGGGGGGGGGGGGGGGGGGAGGGGAGGGGTCATTGATCCAAATATTTAGAAATTTAAAGCTCCTCTTACGAGGGTTGGGTGGGGCAAAGAGATAATCATGGGGCTGTGATCCGAAATGAGGGGAGGAAGGAAAGTGGAAAAACTGGTTGGGAAGGCCATGATCCAATCCACATTGACAAGAACGATCTGTTTTACCCATGACATGATTATGGCCATATTGATTATTCCACCATGTATAAAAATTCCGTAGTGGTGGAGATCTTGCATATCAGCCTTGGTGACGCAATTTGCAAAGTCTCGAGAGTCTCTAGAGGAAGGGACACAATTACTAAGTCCATCTTCAGTATACAGAATGCTGTTGAAATCACCAACTACAACTCAGGGGCCAGAGATGTCACAACTAAGGTGAGTGATGAAATACCCCAAACCTAAATATGGTAATGAAACATCAAGTTATGATGTAATAAGGTAAAACATGCCTTAAAAACATTGGTGAATAAGGACTTGGAACACAAAACATACCATAATGACAATCTGTGCAAATACTTTCTTGAGACTTTGTGTAACCTTGATTAGGGCCCAAAGTGGATCCCTAAACCTCATTAACATGCTAATGAACATTTTAACATAATTATCAAAGAAAACCAAGCTCAAAAACAAGTTAGAACACAAATTGTGCTTTAAAACTCTTTAAAGCACATTTTTAGGAAGATTGTCTTAGAAGTGAGTTTTTAGTGGCTAAATGACTAAGTATACACCTTAATCAACATGTGTACTATTTATTATCACATTAGGAAGCCTAATTTAAAGAATTTACAAAGAAAACACTAACTGGGCACTAATTGTGAATATTAATCAAATAGTGCTAAATTAAGTCTTAAGTCTTCATTGATTAGTCAATGGTCAAATGGCTTCCCCAAATATCCAAGAGGGGCCAGTTTTTACATGGCGAGTCACTACCTAATTCAGCCAACATTTCTACAGAAGAGGAAGGGAAGGGGAAATTCACTATTGCTTTACTTTTCACAAAAGTAACAAATATCTTACCTTACTTTCCTCCCTCTTCTCTCCTCTCTTTTCATTTCTTTTTCTCTAGCTGGCCACATCTTCATTCTCTTCTCTCAAACCTTAAATCTCAGCTCCATGGATTCTCCAACTTCCCTTGCTTGCCAAGACCACTACAAAACTCCAAATCACAAATAAACCACATATTAGTGCTAGTTGAGTCAAGGGCTTTCTAGTGCTTTTCAGCATCCTCCAAAGCTGAAGTTTGCTCCATTGAAGGAGCTCCATTTGAAGAGGAAAATTCATGTTCTAGAGCTAGTCTACACTATCTTTGATTCAAGGTAAGGAAAAGCTCCAAAAACCCAAGTTTCTCTCCAGTTCCTTACATGGCCTATTTTGGCTTCTCAAGATGCCTTGTTTTATTCCTTGTATTAGCATCTATTCAATCTCCAAGAGCTTAGAGGAAGCCTCTTTGATTCCTTACCAAAACCTCATTCTAAGGTTCCTAAGGTAATTACTCAATTTAGTGCACTAAGCACTTTCTTAATATTCTAGAGTTTCTTTAATGAGTCTAAGGGTTTTACCTAGTACTAATTATCTTAATTTGAGCCTTGGTTAGAAGTTTAGCAAGAGATCAAACCTCCTTGGCCGAATTTCAATCAAGAAAACCAAGAGGAAGGAACTTGTGACTAAGGAGCTAATGACATATGAGTTAGAAAAAAATTTGGCCTAGAGCCTACACTATAATATGGGTTATATTAACTTAGGGAATGATATAAACAAGCTTATGAACTTGTGACTAAGGAGCTAATGACATATGAGTTAGAAAAAAAAATCACAAGTGTATTATAAGAGCTTTCATAAATTGCAATGGGACTATTGTTGTGTACAGGTGGCTATGGTGATTAATGTGTTTAAATTCACATCATTTAAGGGCCTAAGAGGCATGTCATTTAAGGGCCTAAGTGCCAAGAAATTAAGATTTATACATGTAATGTGAATCGAGTAATTTGAGTGTAATTGGTGGTTGAGAATATCCATAAGGATGTGATGAGAAATTTGATTATGGAAGAAAGCTTGCATTGTGGGCAGTACACTGTAGTAGAGCAGCTCATGGGCAAAATCGGTATAGAAACCAAGTGTTTTAAGTGTTAAGGGGTTACTATGACCTAGGACTTACTAGGAATCATCAAAGGTTAATTGAGTAGAGATGGGTTAACTAAGGTATTCTTATGAGTTAGAATGACCTAAAGTTGATTAGGAGGAATTAGAGATTAGATGGGTGTTAGGATCACCTTTAAACTATAAGGGAATAATTATTAATATTAGTGTAAAATGTGAGGAAAGAGGTTGTAAGATGTTAAGAGATGGTCTAGTAGTGCATTAATAAGTGTAACTTTGAAAATGATGACTAGACTTGAGAAAAGATGAAATACCCCAAACCTTAATATATTAATGAACTATCTAATTAGGATATACTAAGGCTAGAACGTGCCTTAGAAAAAATTAGAAGAAGTGTTAAACAACAATTTACACCAAAACATGCTTTAAGAACAATTAGAGCAAAAGGTGTTTTAAAGAGCACAAATAAATTAGGGAACTACCAATAAGTTCCCAAAAGATTTCAAATGTGAAATACCCCTAATATTAGTAATATGCATTAAGCGAAATTAGCGTTTAAACCGAAAACGCACCTTAGAGCACAAAAATGTGCTTTAAAGAAAAAATGTGCTTTAAGCATGTATACATGGAACGAAAAGGCTAATGAGCCTTAATACCATAAAGAAATAAGGGAATAACAATTAAATGGTCATAGGAGCCATTGCGTATACACACAAATTAAGTATACAAAGTCCACAGTAAAATAGGTACTAAACTGACGAAAGTCAAGGAGAAACCACTAAACGACTTGGTTTAAATTGGAATGAGCAACATGCTATTTCATGAACAAAGTATCTAAAGGTTGTAAATATATTAAGGACACATTTAAACTAGCCAAAACAAATTACAGAATCAATGTGAACCCTGAAGCACATAAAATGGTGTTTTAAGGCATTTTCGGCTATGTAACATACCTAACACATGGTATAACTCCTTATGTACAACATTAATACATCTAATATTACATAAAGACAAGGGAGGAACAAAAAAACGGACTAAATGGGGACTAAGGGTGCCGACATGGGAAGGGAAGAATAATGTGTTAAAATGTCTTTTTCTTACTATTTCACCTACCATGACTTTCCATGAGTACCTTGTCACCTTGTCCCCTGATTAATTCATTAATAAGACACTTACCTATAATTATGAGAGCTCCTAAACTCGTAGCCCCTCCTCTCTTTGAAGAAAGATCACAAAAAACTTCATTGTTCTTAGATTAGAACCTTAAAGAACACCTTGTCTTGTAGAAATCATAACTTTCTTGTCCTAACTCCAAATAACAAGCTTGATAGCTCGTTAGAATCCT
This sequence comes from Limonium bicolor, assembly GCA_023374045.1. Lineage (NCBI taxonomy): Eukaryota > Viridiplantae > Streptophyta > Magnoliopsida > Caryophyllales > Plumbaginaceae > Limonium > Limonium bicolor. The sequence goes on from CM041780.1 coordinate 204,388,681, forward strand.
ATTTCAAAGAGCTTTACAACCATAGCTCATAAGCCCCCAGATTCTCAGGAACAACCACGAAGAAGTGCCTTTGATTCTCAAGGTAAAACATTGCCTTCTTGGAAACTCTTTGTTCTTTGATTTTCATCAAGGCCGAGTGCCTAGGGTTATTAACCCTTCTTACTCTTAATCTTATTCTATGATTTTGGAGCCAATTTCTCTAGCGAATTGCTGTCAAAATTTCTAAGGACATCAAGCTTAAATACTAAGCTAATGGTTAATATACAAGGTAAATCCTACAACTACCTATTTTAAGGTTCTAATTGTTGATCTATATATGATCTAACATATTGTTCATCTTGTTTATTATTACTGAAATTATAAGTGTGTTAGATTTAATTTTTGACACATTAAATGTTAATAATTTGTAAATCTAAAATTAGATTTATACTCCTTATGGTATAAGCTTCAATATAAACTATCATAATATACAAGAAAAATTCATATACTATGAATTTTCAATATGGCCGAAAATTAAGGGGTAATTAATGAGTTAGAAAAATTATCCAACTTAGTTAAATTAAAGGAATTAGTGTTGAAATACCCCAACCTTAAATATGGCGATTAAATTATCCTAATAGGTATTTAAGAGCCTAATAATGGTTAAGAAGTATTTGTAAGGGAAAATAAATCCAAAAGAAATAAAGAAACACTTTAAAAGCGAAAAACGCTAAATAAGCGTTAAATAACCATAGGAGGTATGAGACCTCGGTTAGCGTATTATAAGGATTCTAAAGGCTTAATTAAGTCTAAATAAATATGAGGGAACAAATCCCGAAGAAAACGGATCCTCAAAATGGATTAAAAACACTAATGAACACTAAAGCGCGTTTTTCGAGGTAACCGGGAAAACGTGTCTTTAAGCGGGTCAAATAGACTCGTAACAATTTTGGTCAACTAAATAATCATTAATAAATATTAGTGAAGCTTTAGAACCAATAAAATCAATAAAACGAGAAATTAGTAAAAGCTGTCAAAAACGGGAAGTTGTGGGGTAGAAATATAAATAACACAAACTTATGTGTCCAACTTTGTAAATAAAATTCTAAGACCCTCATGGTCTGTGTGGGCTGTCCGATTTTGGCCCCTCCTCACACTCTCTCTTTACTCTCCTTTTACTCACAAACAAACAAAAACAATAAAGTAACCTTACTTTATTTACTCTCACATTCCCTCTCCAACTCCCTTATTCTCATTCTCTTCACTCGCGTAATACCCTCACCCAGCACCCTCTCTTTCTTCTTCTTCCCCAAGCATGCGACATTAATGGAGAATTAGAAACCCTCACAAAATACCACCTTCTCTCCTTTGTAACTCCCTCAAAACCCTTCCAAAAATTATAAAAGTATACCATTGTCTTCCTCTCATCAAGAGCAACAATTCTCTTTTCAAAATCCAGAAAAGAGCATTTTCGTTTTCATGGGTATACCCCATTTGGAGCTTCAAGACTACCATTAGAAGGCCCTCCTTCTTCTTGTTCTTGTAAGGTAAAAACATTCTCAAAAACTCCATCTTTTTCTAGCCTCAAAGGCAAAACGAAATTTGAGCTACAACTCTTGTTTACTCCTTGTGTTCTAGCCGATTTTTGCCCCATTGGTGGAGTTGGAATATTGTTCTTGAACCACTCCAAGCTTTGTTTGCACCCTTGAGAGGTAAAGGAAATTCTAAACCCTAAACCTTACATTTAAACGTAAATAATGTTAGGGTTAGTTTTTGGTATTGAATTTGTGGGTATGTATGGGTTATGATATTAGATTTGTGAAGTACTGTAACCGGGAAGAAAGAGAGGAAGGAAGAAGAAAGAAGGAAAAGAAGGAAAACAAAACAGAAGCAAGAACAAGGTAAGGATTCACCTCTGTTCAGCCGTGAGCAATGCGTGTGTGTATGTATAGGTATATTGTTCAACAAATGAAAACCTACTGTAACCGTATAAACAGATGAGCATAATGGTATTGATAACATTAGTTGTGTAGATAAGTTGAAATCTGTCAAAACATAAAAGAATGAGCTGCTGCTGTGAACGTGAGTGAACTGATGCATATATGTATAGTTGAACAGGTTGTGATCTTTGATGGGTGAACAAACTAATGTGGTGAAACCTTAAGTTTTTAGGGGATACCATGTCAAAATTTAGAGAGGAAACTATCTTGCTTAGGAGCTGGTAACATTTGTGAAAGAAAGAAAAGAAAGAAACAGAAGCAGCAGCAGCTCGAACTCTGCAACAGAAAGGAAGAAAAGAATGAAACAACGGAAATGGTGAGATAGCAGTAGGTTGAGGGAATTGATTTTGGTGAGGGATTTAGGTGAGTTAGATGCTTGGATAAGTAGTTAAACATGTAATATTAAGATTAGAAACCATTAGGAAGTGATTAGAAGAAGAAGAGAACGAAACAGAGCAAGAAGAAAAATGCAATTCGTAGCAGACCACTACTGGTCCGGGACTTAGGCCTTGTGTTAAGTCCCGGACCAACCATCCAAAGTAGCCGAGAGTACAAATTCATTATCAGTCCGGGACTTACCTCTGGTATAAGGTCCCGGACCACTATCCAAAATCAATCCGAGAGTTTCCCAAAACGCCTGGTCCGGGACTTACCCCATGTACAAGGTCCCGGACCATAACAAGAATCAATTCGAGAGTTCTGATCTATGTTGGTCCGGGACTTAGGACCTGGACAAGGTCCCGGACCAACACCAAATTTCACCCGAGAGGAATTTTAAGTGGGCTGTAAGTTAAGGCTTTGTTTGGGGATGGTTGTATAAGTTGCTTAAGACTTAAGTAATCATAAGTAAGAGTCATTAGGAGTATAAACAAGCTAGAATGAGAATGAGAAGTAAGTAAAGAATGGAAATGGAATTGTACAAGTAAGAATTAGTAAGTATGTGAAGTGGATGAACTAAGGCAATTTGAAGGGCCTAGGTAGTGTTTAAACATGTGGGATTACCTGTAAGAAGAGTGGGGAAACAATGGGTGAAGTTGGGAAAGAAAAATAAAATCTGTAGCAAGGTTCTGACTCCGTCCGACCCAGACGGTGAGTCGGACGTGGGTCGGACGGGGCTTGAGAAACAAAAACCAAACTTTCTGGAATGGTCCGACCCAGAGCCGTGAGTCGGACATGGGTCGGACATGCAAATTTTTACAATGTCGAAGTTTCTGACTTCGTCCGACCCAGACGGTGAGTCGGAGGTGGGTCGGACGGAGCTTGGACGACAGGACCAAAACCTTACTGGAATGGTCCGACCCAGGGCTTGGGTCGGACGGTGGGTCGGACGGCCCTATACTTACAAAAAAAAACAGTAAGCTTATAACTAGTATATACATATATATATGTATATGTATACCCACTACACATACGTGCGTATATGTGTAAGAACCATTGTTAAGTAATTAAAAGTAAGTAAATGAAATGTAAGTATAGGAATGTGAAGACCTAGTAAGTATGAGTTAGGAAGCGTAAGGTAACCGAATTAAGTTAATGATAGTTAGATTAATTATTCGGTTGTATGTATATCATAGGATTTGAATTGTGAATACCGGAGGAACGTTGGGATACAAGTACAACGGTGAAAGGTATGATTTCTTCATGCCCTGTATCCTAATCTGGTTACCCCGATTTGTGTGCTTATTTGACCACCTAATAAGATAAATGCATGAATCGGACTATATTGCTACTGTGCTTGTTTACATGTTCTTGATATTTGTCTTGACAATAGTTTGTATAATTCATGAAAATATGAATGATGATGAATGTATCAACCTGTAGTGTACTTGTATATTGTAATGTATTGTATGTAGTATATGGTATTGTATTATTGTGGCTTGGATGTTGACTTGTGCTAATTCCTAACTATCTAACTCCTAACTTAAGTGAGTAAATTGGAATGAGTACAAGTCCGATATAGCTTCGGCCACGCGTGAGGATGCGGAGTCACAAGAGGTTGGCTGCAATTCCTGACTCTTAAACTGGTCCGCGGCCCAAATCCCTTAAATGGGTAGCATCCCGGATTGGTGAGTCAAGTAAATCCCGGAGGTGGGACGGTGTAGTCCCCAGGGCCGGAGGTCCCGACGACTTAACTTGAGTAAGAGTAAGAGTAAGTAAGTATGGATCCGTAAGTATGTATGAGTATGTATGCGTATGTATGAAGTAACGAGTAAAAGAGTAATCTCCACCCGATTAACCCGGGTGGACCAATGAAGCTAACAAATTGTATGTTGTGATGTAATGTATGTGTATTCGGAAGAAGGTAAGTATGTATTGGTTTATATTGTATTCCTTGTATGAATGAATTGTATGTATGTATGTGTAAGTATTTTGTATGTGTATAAGAGCATGTATGCATGTATGTTGAATGAAATGAACCGCATGTATTCGACCAAGTGGTCGGCGTACCCTCACTAGTACGCGGGGTATGCGGTTATCATGCTCGGCGAAAGCTGACCCCTTCGGGGGACATTTTTTAGTGTGCAGGTACCCGAAGCGAATATGGTCAAGGAAGAGACCGGAGGCACACCCTTGTATTAGGAGTAAGTAGTTGTGAGGAACGGGTAGTAATTAGACTCGTGGTGAGTACGTATGAACTTTGAAGAGGTAGTATATCTGTATAAGGATCTTAGTAAACTCGGTATGTGGATTATATTGTATGGTATTCGAAGTATTGTATCGAATGGAAGAATGTAGCGTGTATTGGTGTATGAAATACATATATGTAGACATGTAATACTCGGGATTCCGGTCCATCAGACCGATGCTGTATGTAATAGGAGTAGCCTTGTTAGTCACGTGGGTGGCTAACGGCATTGTATCACCCAATGTATGTCAGTAGGTATCCGCTGCGTGTATCTGATGAGTAAGGAGATTGGATGTTAATGACTGTATTAATAGTAGGGGTGTTACAAAAAGTGGTATCAGAGCGAAGTATCGCTCTGATGACTGGAAATACCGAGCTTAGGAATACCGAGTTAGGAATTAGAAGCTTAGGGCTAAGGGCTGAGTGTTAGCATTAGAGATATGCTAGTTAGGAACTACCGGTGAGTACCGGATACCTACAATACCAGTCCCGCCCGCCGCAAACCCCACTGTATAACTTGGGAAAGGACGAGAGAGAAGAAAAGTCTTCTCATACGGGGAAACCCGATCTGGCAGTTGTGAAGCAATCACACGGTAAACAAGAACCGACACATGGTAGTTCCAAGAACTGGAAGTCCCGGAGATGGATCCCGGCTGAACCACAACACCGCACGTAATAGCGGTAGAATGAGCACTCCAACCACGAGGAGGCTATAACTTGCAACAGCATGGGGCGACCTGCTTAGCAGTCGCGAAACCTAGCTAGTCAACCAACAGCAGGACAGAAGCACTAACCGTGCAACGGAATGAAAAAGGGAGCAGTAACGGAACCCGAGACACAAGTCTACGGGATAGTAATACTTGAATAATACCCAACGGTATGCTAGCCGACTAAGGATATAGTCGGAGCAGTTAACTCCAGAATTACAACGCCACTAAGGTTGCAATACCTGGCCAATATAGCTCAGACAACTACAATAACAACCATGAGATATAATCCAATAGGACTACAAGAGTAGTGCCTAAACAAGGAAGGCTCAGTAACCACCACAAATGTGTGGGAACGAGCCACAAGGAGCGACACTAAACCAAATAGAACGGAAACCTCCAAGGAGTGGAGAAGTACCCAGATCTACGACAGCCATGTCTAGACCACCAAGAAGCTACCTAAAGGAGCGAGTATACCAATTATAGATCAATAAGATCGAGGGAAGCGCCAACAAGACTAATAAACACAAGTGGAAACCATACCGTGATCGGTATAGGATTACTCAAAAACCACCAGTACCACGCACTTGCCACGGCAAGTGCAGTAAAGACAGAGATATGTAAAGGGACACTAACACGTCACAAGTACATAGTAATGTACGGTGACTGTAACGAAACAACCACAGGATCACACATCCTAACAACCAGACGTATGGAACCTTGGAAAGGCCTAACGGCCCGACCGCTGTACTTATTACTCCATTCAGCGAGAAGCTAGACTTGGTCCAATACCTCAACAGGGCTATGCCATGGGAGATTCCTTTTACACACGACACCATTGTTTTAAAACCCAAAATTTTCTTTTCAAAAACAACCCTCTTTTAAAAACCTTGGATTTTAAAACCAGATCAACATTATGGTGAGTATCATAGGATGATACAAGAGGAGTTGGCAACAGAATACTTCACCTAGGCGTGTGACGAACACTACGAGTATACCCGTTACGGGATGTGGGACAACCGCACTCTGAAGGAGCTTGTGGGCCCGACATATAGTTGGGTAAGTGGTAACGTATCAACATGGTACCCCACGTATGTATACATGTAGTGTACGACACACGGGAAGTAGTCAACTCCGTTCTACGGACCATCAGTAAGTTCAACCCAAGACAGCTGGACACCTCAGAGGATCAAGCATAAAGGAACTCAGAGAATCCATCTGAAGATGAGGAATAAGAACTAGGAAGTGCAAAGAGCACATGCTAGTAAGTATAGACATTGGATATGTCTCAAATAATCCAAGCAATTACCTGACAGCTGGATGGAATGCCCAGCCTAAACACATTAAGGCGAATGCCAAACGTGAACCTAACAATACTCAACAAACGGGGCGGAATTCCCAAGAGCAATCACAAAATTACTACGAAGCACAATCCATAATCGGAGAGGATATTCAAACCTAGTCTCAAGTACTAGGAACAAGCATAAACAGTCTACCCAAGGACGGGAGACGTCATGACCCAAAAAGGGACAACTCAAGAACGACACCACAAGATGGTACAGTGGACAACATATCATAACCAACAGCCGGAAGTAACGACATAATTTAACAACACCCAGGAGCAATCCTTGAGGGTGACTAGATGAACAACAGCCGAACAACAGCGACATGATAAAAGCACGAAAGTTAGAACGAACACTCAGTTGGGACCCGAAGGGATTTCACTTAACAGGAAATGCCCTAAGATATTGAGAGACACCTATTAACGTCAGATTACCTAAAGGGTCTCCTATGAACGGAAGCGTGATGTCACGACTTACCATGGAGCCCAATAATACCTCCAACCTATGACGGTATACAATGAGTGGAAACATGCATAAGCAGCTTGCAAAGAGCATAGCTCGCAGCAGTACGGCTTAAAAGCCATCAACCAACTACGTGTGTAACCTTAAACGGTTGCAAAACCCACACCAATACTAATAAGACTTGCAAGAGGGATTGCCTTATACGACAAGAAATCAACAACTGGACCATAAATTCAAACCCAACACTCTGAGTGGCTTGGAGTAATGGCCAACTCAATGTCACTGTCACTAGAGCATCAGCCTAGTATACAGTTGACGGAGTTCTTAATTACCGCCATGCCTTCTGTAGCAATGGTAGCACAGAGGCATGAGAATCATGGTAATGCCAACATTGGCCTAGTCCACACTTGGACACTACGAGAAACCCAAGGGAAGGTACCCCTCGTTAACCAAAGACCACTAATGCGGTGATGATGTGAACCCTTAGAAAAGGCTTCCATCTACTACAACAATAAAACCACGCAATAGATATTGCCAAGGGATGATGGGATAAGGAAATGAGATTTCCAAACCATTACGACTTAAGGGAGTAAGCATACTCCATATATACCCAAACATATAGTGGACCATTGTGTAAACACCAACATAGCAAACCGTGTCATTAGACCTATGAGTGGAGACAAACCCCTCAACAAGAACTTTCATTATCAATGACAGAGTAAACGACACAGCTAGAGCCTATCATTAGTGCTCAGCACTGGAAAGACAGTAATTGTCAAAACAACCAACGTGAATACACATTGAAAACCATGAATGACCAACACTCAAGAGAGCTAGTAACCCGATAAATTACTTCATCCATTGTCAACCAAGACACTTGGTAAATTGTATCACAAATGATGATAGAATGTGAGGTAAGCTAACCTACACATGAAACCTAATTGGGAACAGAACATCTCCACAATGGGAAGAGGATAACGTGCAGTATTCTACGACAACCGTCATACACGCGAACACTAGGAACCTCCTAGTGTATTTACACCATAAGGAAATGGTGCCAACGACAATGGCAATGAGTAAAGAGGAACTACCACAGTAACATAAACAGTAAAAGCAATGTCGTACAATGAGTAAGAATACGGTGCGCAACAGGCGACCGCTATGAGGGAATAGTTAAGCAATAACACGGAGTATAAGTATGAGATGACACACAGAAATATTCTTTCCTATCACATAAGTGACTTACTGTCAAGCGTTTACGCCTCTGCACTCTGTATGACTGAGTGTTTTGGTATTGCACTGGTGCAGCTAATGATCTAATGGGATGGCTAGGGATATGGAGAATGTAAACCGTAGTAAATCCTTCTTTTCACCAACAGACATGGCAAGCCAATTAAGCAAGCTTAGAAACAACCGTGCGGCCTAAGGCCAAAGAAGCACGAAGAGTGCGAAACACACTAACAATCACAGATGTGAATTCCAATGGAATAAAAGGGGAAAGGAGATACAAGAAAGTCACTAGGACCGACGCATAGAAATGCAAGGTCATACAAGTAAAGAACACTTGTACTGAACCAGAAGAACTGGTATGATTTAAAAGCTAGTGACAACAGAGGAAGCACTACAGCTAAGTGGTGACTTAACCTCGCCCTACAATAAGTCGGAGGAACTTAACGAATAACCGTAGAAGCACGAATAACATGTACAACAGATTACCAGAGAGCTGGTTATAAATCCTAAACTTGTTGAGTTCAAGCACGGTAAAAGAATACCGCATTTGTGTAGTAAACCTTATTCACATAATAGATGGATAAGAAGGTGATGTATAGCACATTAATGGTAACACGAAGGGTAAGTAACCCAAGCTATCAGGGTCGCGCAGCAGAAGCTAGTGGGCCCTAGCTAGGAGACAATATACCTAGTGAGTTAATACAATGGATGTTAATGCCTTGAAGCCGATTAAGCTAGAACCGAATTACATATGAGTTAAATAAACTCATATAGGAACTCTTGGTGCAAAGACTAAACCATCGGTATGGTTAAGACCCTTTGACCAGAGCATATTCTATAGTATACCGTAGTGAAGCTAAACGCTTCAGTTTGCCCAAACTGATTAAACCAATGTTTAATAATAATAACATATGGTAGATTACGTGGGCGTAATCCCTTTTAAGGGGGGTAGAGCGAAAACCGCTTAACGTAAGTTTTATGAATAAAACACTTAAACCGTAATGTGCATAGCACAAATGAGAATCAAATTGATGATTGATACTATGTTAAACAAACATAAGTACTCATTCACACTGTAATTATGGTAATTAGGCATTAGACATGCAAATACCATATGAGGAGTATACCTATCTTGTAACATCAATGTAAGAGTATTAGTAAAAGAAAGTAACGAGTAGTGGACGGAGCTCCACAAGTATTGCAACCCTTGAAGAAGTAGTACGAAATGAATGAGGATAGTAGATGAATGAAGTTTATGAGTAGTGGAATCGTAAGTAAAATTTGTGAAATAATCGAAGCCAACTAAATCTTATAAGTGTAGTATTCCGTAGTTAGAATATAGGATATGATGGTGAGTAATGGATGGAAGTAGTGAAGGTTGAGGAAATGAGCATTAGGATTGAACCATGGAGTAAAGCATTTGGGAATCGAGTGAGGATGATGATGGACTGACTCCATCCTTTGGAGATGTATGAATGACTAGAAGAGTAAAAAGATAGAAAATGAAAACAACTAAATTATTTGCTTGTTTGAAACTGATGTGGGAAGTCGAACTTGATCCTGATCAGATCAAGGGAAACCGAAAACAAATTGGGGTGGAAAGATAGTTCAACACCGATGTTGATCACATCAGGGTCGAATGATTCTTGAAGCTCCCCTTAAGTGGTCACAAAAATCACACATAGGATAGAAGTAATGTATATATACTGGACTTTGGAGTTATGTGTTTTAGAAGATTTCTAATTGGTAGTAGTGAAGTATTTCTCTTAGACTGAAGGTTAAGAATTTGTGAGAAGCTTGTACCGGAGAAGATAGTAGTGTAGTATGTGGTATTATTCCAAAGGCAGCGGGACATAGAGGAGTCCTGCGTCGAGATGACCGGAGTGCCTGCGGGATTGTATGTGTATTGCATTGCTTTGGGGATAGCTTTGCACTGTATGTATGTATGAACTTCGTAATGAGGAACCAGATAGTTAGTAGTAGCGCGGATTGGAGTAACTATAGTACATTTGGATGGCATGGTATGTAGAAACCTTGAGTAATGGATTTGGGAATTAGTAAGAGGAAGATTGTATAACCGCAGTATTAGACATGTAAGAATGAGTATGAAGATGTAACAGAAGTTACTCTCCCAACACAATTTCCACACCGTGATGTATAGTGGTTCGGCCAATAATCCGGCCTACGTCCACTTCGTGACAGAACTATTATTCATCATTCGATTTACAACTCTAGAGAGCTTTTGGGGATGAGCCCTCTCTTTTCTAACTTGAGTCCTTTACAAATGAGCCCTTCTACTCCTATTTATAGACTTTCTATTACTAAGTTTCCCCCTTTGCCCCTATACATGTGATGGTATTACATAAACATAACTATTAGTCCTTTTACGGGTAGTCTCTCCGGACTGGAAAACCGCTTCCGTATTGGACTAACTCTTCCGGACCGTCACTATAACAATAATCCCTCCGGTAGTAGTGGCTTCCATCGATAGGCCATCCGATAATTGGCCTCCGGTAGACTCTCTTGGTAGATCCTTCCGCATCGGGGCCTTTCGGTAGCAGGCCTTCCGACAATTGGCCTCCGGTAGATATTTTAACCTTCCGCATGGTATATTTCATACCATTACATCAGTCCCACAAGTTCTACTTTTTAACACTAAAAAGTGGAACTTATAAAAAGAAGATAAAATTTACACTTTGTACTCTTTCCTTTTCTACTATATATCTCCTAGTCCCACAAGTTCTTTTTCTTTTGCCTAAAAAGGAAATGAACTTGAAAACTTTTAGGCTACATGAAAGCTTGTCTATCGGTCACCAAGAAGTCCCACAGGTTCCGGGGTGATGGAGTCCCACTTGTTCTCCTGAGAAAAGGTCTCCGTCCTTGACCGTGCCATAATAAGAAATCCAAAGATCTGGAATTCCGAAGGGCCATAATAATCCCAGAAGGCCATAATAATTCCAGAAGACCATAATAATTCCAGAAGACCATAATAATCTCAAGAAGTCCGAGATAATAATAATAAATGAGATATTACTTCATAATCAGATTGCTGCTTGAATCATTTCATTCCTTGGACCTGCGTACCTAGATTTAACAGATTAAAAGATACTTGTCTTTTGGGCTGCCCGGAGCGACCGGACTTCCTAAAAGTTTCTTGTTAGTTAGAGCATATTAATCACGGGGATAAAAAACCCAAATATACAGCCTATAGGTTTTTTAGAGCAGCCTTTCTAAGTACATGGATAACACAAGTCTGAAGTGAACAAAAAGAATTACTATAGATTCTATTGCTTCCCAAAAGTTGGAGATTCTGATAATGAATAATTTTAGACTGCTGTTTTTGTTTTTTTTTTGCCAAGATCTCTTTTGGTAACCCCTTAGTTACACTTTCATGCTTTCACACTCTACCACTGTACACATGGTGAGATCGTCGGTTTAACACTCTACCGACTTTGAGCCGGTGAGATCGTCGGATTAACACTCTACTGCCAGGACGCTGACAGTGAGATCGTCGGATGAATTACACTACCATCGTTGATGGTAGATCGTCGGATACAAAACACTCTACCATGGCCAATGGTGAGATCGTCGGATACATTCTTTTTCTTTCTTTTCTTTTCTTTTCGCAAGACTCTCTGGTCTTGGTTTTAAGTAAATCAGAATTTGTTTTAAAATATTTCTTTTTTGAAAACTAGAGGGTGATCAATCCTCTAGAGAAAGTTTTGTAAACTAGCAAAACAACATTTATAATGAAATATCAAAAATTTGGTACCTCTTTAAGTTGCTACCGGTAGAAACTGCAATTGGCTTTCGGATGTCCTTTTATCTGGACTGCTTCCCCGATAAAAATGACAAGTTGCTTCCGGAGGGGATTCAAAATATCTACCGGAGAGGAATTCCAAATTCTACCGGAGAGGAATCCCAAGCTTCTATCGGAGAGGAATCCCAAATCTCTGTCGGAAGCCCACAACCCAAACTTCTACCGGGGACGCCTGGATCTGTGCGTTCCGCAAGGTTGGATAAGCTTTCTCCGCCTTTGATCTTCTTAAAAAAAAAATTCTCTGGGTGGGGCCAACCGCCTGGCCACCGAGGAGGAAAAAATTGCTACACAGTCTGAAGTCAAGAACGATTCCCACCTCCGAAAGCAAGGTCCATCTCCGAAAGCAGTCAAGGCGCAAACAATTCAGAAGACCGGAGAGCTGATTAGGAAATCGCATCCAACCGGAAGTCCCTTTCTCGTCTCACCATCCACCGATACCTCCGTTGATTCTTTCATATTTCTAGTTCCATCCTTTTTTATTCTTTTACTGGTAGGAATCAGCACCAAAAATTCACCGTTTACTACCGATGGCGTTCTTCCGTACCACCGCGCGGTGATAATTCTCAGCACTCCGATACGTACTACCGGTCGAGACGGAAAGGGACATCGCTACCGGTAGTGATTTTAGTTTGGCATCGGTGGAGGCTGCAAGTTGGTATCGGTAGAGGTGAGAAGTCGCCATTAGTGGAGGCCCCAATTCATCACCGGTAATCAAACTCTTAGTCCGGAGGTCACAGTTTTATGTTTCCTTCCATTCAACATTTCTGTTTCCCTCCGCGCGACACCGACCCTCGCGAGCATTCTTGGTCGTCACTGCCGGTTCGAAGTTTCCACCGGGCTGATGCTCTACCAGGACTCTTTTTTCTCTCTTGCTGGCCTTCCTGCAGCCTGCATATGTTTGTTCCAAAGGACATGCTTTACCGCAAACTAATATGTCCACCACTGTCTGAGTTGGTCTATCGGTGCTGTTCGCACCTTGCTGGTTTGACTTTGGAGGTCTCGAGCCACAGTTCTTGCTCCGGTAGAGAAGTCTGAATCACCTCCGTTGGCAGGCTTCCGAATCTCGCATGCTTTGGTCGTGCAGTTCCTCAAGTTATAAGACAACATTTGATCATGGTCAAAAGCCAGAAAAAGTTTTAAATCAATGCTGTGAACTGTCTATGACTGACGGCAATTTTTATAGCAAACTATAGGCAGGAAAGCGGGCTTAGAAGCTGTTCGTAGTTTGCTAGGACAGAGACAATTAAGAGCAGTTGAAAGTGAAGAATATTGAAGCAGTAGTCACAAAGGCATTTAAACAGAAGCATGAAGCTTCAAATATTTTAGCAGCAGGGGCAATAAGCAATTAAGAGGAAAATGTTTTAACATAAGTTCAGCAGACACAATATTTGAGCACCAGTTGTACGGAGCAATAGGACAGATTTCGAAGTTCCAAAACTCATTAGGTGGCAGTATAACCCAAAATGCGACATGTTTAGTGCAGTAACGCGTGAATGTAGTGAATTAAGAACAGCAACAGCTTTTGCAACAAAGTACAAGCAGGAATGCAAGTTTTAGAACTGGTTTCTAATCGTAGTACATCTTAGAAATTCTAGACAATTCAAGCAAGACAAAGCCTATGATCATCCTAGCGCATCACTTAAATTCTCAGACTTCAGCCATTAAGGCCTCAGTAACAGCTTTTAAGATAAGCATGAACGATTTTATCCAGAGGTACGTTGAACTTTGCAGAAACAGGTTGACCGACCTGAACAAATTTAAGCAAAGACATGAATAAAGAAGAGAGCCAAAACACAATGACAGTTTCCACAACAGTGTATTGTACGGGGTGGCTCTAAATCTGTGCAGGTTTCTAGTAAGCAAGAAACGCAGTAAAATGGCGAACTTATCAGTAGCGAAATAAATGCCAACTTCTAGTCCAAACCGGAACAGCTTACCTATTTGGATAGTACTCATTACCTATTTGAAGTTCACATTACGGGACAGTTAATCAGGTAAGTTGAAGTAGGTCGCAACAGATTAAGTAGCATAGCCAGATTTGGAAAATATATCAGGCCTAATTCAATTGAGCTGGCAACTTTTATTTTTTCACACCTCAACCAGTAACACAAGATACTAGACTCTTTAACAGCTTTTAAAACTTAGACTGTATACGCAGACTTTCATCGGGGTTCACCAAAGCTCACTACCAAGGGTTGTTTAAACAGAGAATGTATTTCGGTGTACTATCAGAAGGAAGAACGAGCTGTAATTCATGGTTTGAATCATCATCGTGGTTGCTGAATACTCCTTAAGTATAACTTTAGAGTTGTTACCTTGTTTTTAAGAAGAAAAGAGGAAATGCGTATACCGTCCAGGGTTGCGTTGAACTTGGGTATTCTTACTCTTTCTTTCTTTGAGTTTCAATCAACGTTCGACTTGACTTAACTCCAAGCTGGGAAGACGTCGCTTGGCTTTGGACTGAGGACAACATCCTCTTCAAAGTCTGGACAGGCGACCTCCGGACGAAAGCCTCCCTACTTACCAAATTGCCTTTGTACTGCGGAGCCTTTCTCAGAGGCGAGGATTTCTGTTCTGTTGATCATCATTGGCCTGACACCCGCTTTATCTCGATAAACTTTGGAATTTAATCGTCTGTTTAATGAATCGCTTTCAAGTTTTCCTTATATCCAGCTTTCATTTATCGTGTAAACTTGGCCTAAACCAAACTTTCATGTTTCCGATTTCGCTTTCTCCTCTTCTGGATGAGTTTTCTCCTCTTTGAATGGTGAAATCGCCTTCTGATAACCGATCCTCGCTCTCGAAACTTGTTTCTTCGTAAGAGACTTTTGTGTGAATTCTTGACCCGATTATAGCTTGCGTTTGATGCTACAACTTCTGAACGGGTTGATACTTGACAGTTCCAGAGGAGACAAAATTGTCAAATGTAGCTTGCTCGATTTTGTCTTTTCGTTGTAGTATTATCTTGTCGGATATGCAACCTCCATTTTCTGAACTTCTGTTCGCAAATTGGATACCCAAACTCCTACCGGAGAGGATGTCAGAATTTCTTCCGGAGAGGAATTCAAATTCTAATGAAGAGGAATTCCAAATCTCTTCCGGAGAAGAATTCAACATCCAGCTGAGTAACCAGTAGTTCTACAACTGAAGAATTTCTACCGGTGATATATGATTGAGAAGCAGCCTGCGCCCGGAGGAGTTTAATCAGCGGAGTTTGGTGCGGCTCCTCTTCTTTTTGCGAGTCGATAATCTTCGCATTTAGCCCTGGGACAGGGTATGAACCATCGAAACGCTACTGCACAGGAGGAGACTTGTTGTAGATCCTCTTTTCTCATAGTGCTGTAGGCTAGACTTGAGTTTTCTTTCTTCGGATGAGAGCTGCTAACCGATGGAGTGAAATTTTCGAGGTTTCCTCTTTCGATCTTCCTTTAGGAGCAAACTCATCTTGCTCATGATAGAATCATGAATTTCGGTAGTTCGACTCGTACTTCAAGATCCTTGCTCGCTATTTCCTTCAAAGATGCAAGTGGATCGGATCTTTCACGATTTTCAGAATTCCGTGGATGAACAGACAATGAATCGATCTTTGAGGTCGATTCTTTCGTAGGTGGATCTCTCAATTTCTTCGATCTTCCTTTCCTCAACCTTCTTGCCAGTTCGATAGTCGCATTACTCCTTGGAACAAACTCGATCTATCGAACAGTTACCTTGATCCACCCAACAGTTGTCTCGAACCGTGGTGAAGAATCTGTCCCTCGCTACACCTTCGAATTGTGGATAAATCGTGGTTAATGTTCGTTTCCCACAGACGGCACCAATGAAGATGTAACAGAAGTTACTCTCCCAACACAATTTCCACACCGTGATGTATAGTGGTTCGGCCAATAATCCGGCCTACGTCCACTTCGTGACAGAACTATTATTCATCATTCGATTTACAACTCTAGAGAGCTTTTGGGGATGAGCCCTCTCTTTTCTAACTTGAGTCCTTTACAAATGAGCCCTTCTACTCCTATTTATAGACTTTCTATTACTAAGTTTCCCCCTTTGCCCCTATACATGTGATGGTATTACATAAACATAACTATCAGTCCTTTTACGGGTAGTCTCTCCGGACTGGAAAACCGCTTCCGTATTGGACTAACTCTTCCGGACCGTCACTATAACAATAATCCCTCCGGTAGTAGTGGCTTCCATCGATAGGCCATCCGATAATTGGCCTCCGGTAGACTCTCTTGGTAGATCCTTCCGCATCGGGGCCTTTCGGTAGCAGGCCTTTCGACAATTGGCCTCCGGTAGATATTTTAACCTTCCGCATGGTATATTTCATACCATTACAGAGTAAGCATTGTAAACTTATAACCTCGAACAACTTTGAGGACAAAGTTCTTAAGGGGGGTAGATTGAAATACCCCGACCTTAAATATGGCGATTAAATTATCCTAATAGGTATTTAAGAGCCTAATAATGGTTAAGAAGTATTTGTAAGGGAAAATAAATCCAAAAGAAATAAAAACACTTTAAAAGCGAAAAACGCTAAATAAGCGTTAAATAACCATAGGAGGTATGAGACCTCGGTTAGCGTATTATAAGGATTCTAAAGGCTTAATTAAGTCTAAATAAATATGAGGGAACAAATCCCGAAGAAAACGGATCCTCAAAATGGATTAAAAACACTAATGAACACTAAAGCGCGTTTTTCGAGGTAACCGGGAAACGTGTCTTTAAGCGGGTCAAATAGACTCGTAACAATTTTGGTCAACTAAATAATCATTAATAATATTAGTGAAGCTTTAAACCAATAAAATCAATAAAACGAGAAATTAGTAAAAGCTGTCAAAAACGGGAAGTTGTGGGTAGAAATATAAATAACACACAACTTATGTGTCCAACTTTGTAAATAAAATTCTAAGACCCTCATGGTCTGTGTGGGCTGTCCGATTTTGGCCCCTCCTCACACTCTCTCTTTACTCTCCTTTTACTCACAAACAAACAAAAACAATAAAGTAACCTTACTTTATTTACTCTCACATTCCCTCTCCAACTCCCTTATTCTCATTCTCTTCACTCGCGTAATACCCTCACCCAGCACCCTCTCTTTCTTCTTCTTCCCCAAGCATGCGACATTAATGGAGAATTAGAAACCCTCACAAAATACCACCTTCTCTCCTTTGTAACTCCCTCAAAACCCTTCCAAAAATTATAAAAAGTATACCATTGTCTTCCTCTCATCAAGAGTAACAATTCTCTCTTTTCAAAATCCAGAAAAGAGCATTTTCGTTTTCATGGGTATACCCCATTTGGAGCTTCAAGACTACCATTAGAAGGCCCTCCTTCTTCTTGTTCTTGTAAGGTAAAAACATTCTCAAAAACTCCATCTTTTTCTAGCCTCAAAGGCAAAACGAAATTTGAGCTACAACTCTTGTTTACTCCTTGTGTTCTAGCCGATTTTTGCCCCATTGGTGGAGTTGGAATATTGTTCTTGAACCACTCCAAGCTTTGTTTGCACCCTTGAGAGGTAAAGGAAATTCTAAACCCTAAACCTTACATTTAAACGTAAATAATGTTAGGGTTAGTTTTTGGTATTGAATTTGTGGGTATGTATGGGTTATGATATTAGATTTGTGAAGTACTGTAACCGGGAAGAAAGAGAGGAAGGAAGAAAGAAGGAAAAGAAGGAAAACAAAACAGAAGCAAGAACAAGGTAAGGATTCACCTCTGTTCAGCCGTGAGCAATGCGTGTTGTATGTATAGGTATATTGTTCAACAAATGAAAACCTACTGTAACCGTATAAACAGATGAGCATAATGGTATTGATAACATTAGTTGTGTAGATAAGTTGAAATCTGTCAAAACATAAAAGAATGAGCTGCTGCTGTGAATGTGAGTGAACTGATGCATATATGTATAGTTGAACAGGTTGTGATCTTTGATGGGTGAACAAACTAATGTGGTGAAACCTTAAGTTTTTAGGGGATACCATGTCAAAATTTAGAGAGGAAACTATCTTGCTTAGGAGCTGGTAACATTTGTGAAAGAAAGAAAAGAAAGAAACAGAAGCAGCAGCAGCTCGAACTCTGCAACAGAAAGGAAGAAAAGAATGAAACAACGGAAATGGTGAGATAGCAGTAGGTTGAGGGAATTGATTTTGGTGAGGGATTTAGGTGAGTTAGATGCTTGGATAAGTAGTTAAACATGTAATATTAAGATTAGAAACCATTAGGAAGTGATTAGAAGAAGAAGAGAACAAAACAGAGCAAGAAGAAAAATGCAATTCGTAACAGACCACTACTGGTCCGGGACTTAGGCCTTGTGTTAAGTCCCGGACCAACCATCCAAAGTAGCCGAGAGTACAAATTCATTATCGGTCCGGGACTTACCTCTGGTATAAGGTCCCGGACCACTATCCAAAATCAATCCGAGAGTTTCCCAAAACGCCTGGTCCGGGACTTACCCCATGTACAAGGTCCCGGACCATAACAAGAATCAATTCGAGAGTTCTGATCTATGTTGGTCCGGGACTTAGGACCTGGACAAGGTCCCAGACCAACACCAAATTTCACCCGAGAGGAATTTTAAGTGGGCTGTAAGTTAAGGCTTTGTTTGGGGATGGTTGTATAAGTTGCTTAAGACTTAAGTAATCATAAGTAAGAGTCATTAGGAGTATAAACAAGCTAGAATGAGAATGTGAAGTAAGTAAAGAATGGAAATGGAATTGTACAAGTAAGAATTAGTAAGTATGTGAAGTGGATGAACTAAGGCAATTTGAAGGGCCTAGGTAGTGTTTAAACATGTGAGATTACCTATAAGAAGAGTGGGGAAACAATGGGTGAAGTTGGGAAAGAAAAATAAATCTGTAGCAAGGTTCTGACTCCGTCCGACCCAGACGGTGAGTCGGACGTGGGTCGGACGGGGCTTGAGAAACAAAAACCAAACTTTCTGGAATGGTCCGACCCAGAGCCGTGAGTAGGACATGGGTCGTACATGCAAATTTTTACAATGTCGAAGTTTCTGACTTCGTCCGACCCAGACGGTGAGTCGGACGTGGGTCGGACGGAGCTTGGACGACAGGACCAAAACCTTACTGGAATGGTCCGACCCAGGGCTTGGGTCGGACGGTGGGTCGGACGGCCCTATACTTAAAAAAAACAGTAAGCTTATAACTAGTATATATACATATATATATATGTATATGTATACCCACCTACACATACGTGCGTATATGTGTAAGTGAACCATTGTTAAGTAATTAAAAGTAAGTAAATGAAATGTAAGTATAGGAATGTGAAGACCTAGTAAGTATGAGTTAGGAAGCGTAAGGGTAACCGAATTAAGTTAATGATAGTTAGATTAATTATTCGGTTGTATGTATATCATAGGATTTGAATTGTGAATACCGGAGGGACGTTGGGATACAAGTACAACGGTGAAAGGTATGATTTCTTCATGCCCTGTATCCTAAACTGGTTACCCCGATTTGTGTGCTTATTTGATCACCTAATAAGATAAATGCATGAATCGGACTATATTGCGCCTACTTGTGCTTGTTTACATTGTTCTTGATATTTGTCTTGAACAATAGTTTGTATAATTCATGAAACATATGAATGATGATGAAGTGAATCATACTTGTAGTGTACTTGTATATTGTAATGTATTTGTATGTAAGTGTATATGGGTATTGTATTATTGTGGCTTGGATGTTGACTTGTACTAATTCCTAACTATCTAACTCCTAACTTAAGTGAGTAAATTGGAATGAGTACTAGTCCGATATAGCTTCGGCCACGCGTGAGGATGCGGAGTCACAAGAGGTTGGCTGCAATTCCTGACTCTTAAACTGGTCCGCGGCCCAAATCCCTTAAATGGGTAGCATCCCGGATTGGTGAGTCAAGTAAATCCCGGAGGTGGGACGGTGTAGTCCCCAGGGCCGGAGGTCCCGACGACTTAACTTGAGTAAGAGTAAGAGTAAGTAAGTATGGATCCGTAAGTATGTATGAATATGTATGCGTATGTATGAAGTAACGAGTAAAAGAGTAATCTCCACCCGATTAACCCGGGTGGACCAATGAAGCTAACAATATTGTATGTTGTGCATGAGATGTGTATGTGTAATTCGGAGGAGGTAAGTATGTATTGGTTGGTTTATATTGTATCCCTTGTATGAACTGAATTGTATGTATGTATGTTGTGTAAGTATTATTGTACTATGTGTAAGAGCATGTATGCATGTATGCTTGTATGAAAATGAACCGCATGTATTCGACCAAGTGGTCGGCGTACCCTCACTAGTACGCGGGGTATGCGGTTATCATGCTCGGCGAAAGCTGACCCCTTCGGGGGACATTTTTTAGTGTGCAGGTACCCGAAGAGACTATGGTCAAGGAAGAAACCGGAGGCACACCCTTGTAATTAGGAGTAAGTAGGTTGTGAGGAACGGGTAGTAAGTAGACTCGTGGTGAGTACGTATGAACTTTGAAGAGGTAGTATATCTGTATAAGGATCTTAGTAAACTCGGTGTGTGGATTATATTGTATGGTATTCGAAGTATTGTATCGAATGGAAGAATGTAGCGTGTATTGGTGTATGAAATACATATATGTAGACATGTAATACTCGGGATTCCGGTCCATCAGACCGATGCTGTATGTAATAGGAGTAGCCTTGCTAGTCACGTGGGTGGCTAACGGCATTGTATCACCCAATGTATGTCAGTAGGTATCCGCTGCGTGTATCTGATGAGTAAGGAGATTGGATGTTAATGACTGTATTAATAGTAGGGGTGTTACAAGTGTAATTAAGAGTAATATGTAAAATTTAAGAGGTTTTGGTACCTAATGGTGATTGCCGAAAAATAATGGGGTCAATATGGAATTTTTGAGAGTTTAGATGTTGAGAAAATAATTGTAGAATTAAGTTTACAATTTATATAGAGTTTATAAGAATTATAAGGAATTTATAAGGTTTTGGGTATATTTAAGGCTAACAAAAGATGGTATTTATATACTATAACATTAGACAATTAAATCTGGTGATTTAGAGATGTTTAAAATGATTTTTGATGTTCAAAAATCTGTAGGAAAAGTAATTACGAAAATTAGAAATTAATTGGAGTTAAATTGGTTAATAAATGAAAGAATAAACCACAAGGGTAAAATGGTAATTTTACTGGTCAAACATGGTCAAACGTGGTCAAACATGGTCAATGGCAGTTTATAAAATATTTAGATGAGTTAGAACAAAAAATTATAGCAAAAAATTAGGTAATAAAATGTTTAAGGAATAATGGGTTAAGTTAAATTAACTTTAGGGGTAAAACTGTAAATTTTGGAAAGTAAGGGGTTTGACCGTAAAAGACTGGTCAACCCTGGGTATATTTTGGTAATTGACCAAAAGTATAGAAGAAATTAATTAAGAAAGATTTTGGAAGAAATTAGAAATAAAAATAACAAGTTTAGAACTTATTATGAGTAAAATAGAGATTAGAGAAAACTATGGGTAAGTAATGTAAATAACACATTTTTATGTGTTTAGAAGGTTAAGGAAGTTAAATAAAGAATTTAGAAACAAGTTGTAAAAGAAATAGAGTTAAGACGGGGTTAAACGAGACCCGTATATAACTTAAGGTATACGAGGGGTATACCCGTAATTTAAAAAGTATAGGAGAAATCAATACTTAAAGTATTTTTAATAAATATACAAGTTACATTGGAAAAAGAAATAAATACGTATGATACGGAGTATCATACGGACGTATACGAAAATTTTTGGTGTACATGAATAGTAAATACGTGTACACGAATAGTAAATACGTATACATTAATAGTAAATACGTATACATGAATAGTAACTATGTATATATGAATAGTCAAATACGAGACGTATACGTGAATAGTAAAATACGTATACGTGAATAGTGAAATACGGTGAATAGAAAAATACGAGGCTGTATAAATGAATAGTAGAATATGAGACCGTATAAATGAATAGTGAAATACGGATGAATAGTGAAAAATACCAAAACCTAATACAAGGTCTGTATGAGTCTAAAGTTGCTAACTATGCAACTAAATAACTGCTAACGACGTTAGTATGTTAATGAATTAGAATTGAGCTCGAAAACGCTCCTAAATGAACGAACCCGTTTAGCGGTATACTATTATACTTGGGTTAACCTAGAAAAGGTTTAAGTTGAAAATAAAATCAAATTAGTTCTAAGACACAAGATACTAATACTAGTTCTGGTTACAGATCTAGATAGTCGGAGGCGTTCGACGGATAAGGCGAACGTGGTGTTAAGAGCTAGCCAGTCTCTGGTGTACGGTATGGGATTCTTGTAGCTTGTTTGCTAACGGGGTCTACCTCGGTTTGTGTGCTATGTGTTATTGTGATACGACCAAACAAGATTAAGCATGAAACCGATCTACTGTATTGTTATTGTGTGTCCATTGCACACTAACACGACTTGATTCAGAGCTTGTTCATTAACTATGTTTAGTAACAATTGTATAAGGTTATAAATACTCCCTGTTGTTGGTTGGTTAATACGAGAGAGGTTTAACTAACAAATTGTCAGTGAGACTTCAACTAACTGGAACTTGGGAGGAGAGGAATCCGGGACTGACTCCGGTCATGCATGTTTAGGTTAGGAGGCCGGCATCTGTATCAGATCTGTCTTCCGCATATGGCTCGTCTACGACTTGTCGCCTAGGGTCGACAAACAGACCGACCATCTCGAGTGAACAGTTCAAGGTGGGAGGCAAATTCAGGAGGCGCGGGAGGGTCAAGCCTACACCCCTCATAACTTAAGAATTTATGTTTATTAACCCAATGGAGCTAATAACTCATTGGCTAGGGTTACCTTGACCCGACAAAAATAAATAATTCAGTTAGAGAACAACCAGTTCTTTTAAGAGAACGGTTGACACTTATAAGGTATGGTCAAACACGAGAACTGAACAATTCTTAGGCCTCAGGAGTTAGGAATCTAAATTACTCATTAATGGGCGTCCATTACGACGTTCGATTTATTTGAGCTGTGAATGTTTCACATAAATGTGTTGTTTGTTATCGTACTTCTTATTATTATTTGTATGAATAAACAATTGCATGTAAACGACAAAGTAGTCGTGTGTAACCCTGCTAGCTTGTGGGCTGCACGTTTTCTGTACCAGCAATATGCTGAGCCCCTTGGGGCCTGTGATTTAAACTTTGCAGGTAGGTGCCAGACGAGGACTCAGCCTGAGAGTGGGAGCGGGTAGAGTATTTTGGGTCGCTTTTACATTTGTTACACGAGTTGTGCATGTACACTCGTTTAGTAAATTGATGAGATGTTAGTATGATGTATTAGAATATGAGATACTCGGTATAAGTTGTGGTTTATGGATTGTAATGAATAGATGCTCGAGTAATTATCCGGTTAGTCAGACCGTGACTTGTAAGAGAATAGGCCTAGTTAGTCACGTGGGTGACTAACGGCGGTAACACTAATTTAGTAGAACTTTTCCGCTGCGTTGTTAATGTACGAGATGGACTTAGGGAGAAAATCATTGTATTTGGAGATGGGGTGTTACAAAAGTGGTATCTGATGACTGGAAATTACCGAGCTTAGGAATTACCGAGCTAGGAATAGTAGACTTTGGGATAAGGGTTGAGTATTAGTGCAAGAGGTGCGTTAGTTAGGATTCCCCGATGTGTATCGGATATCTATGATACCTGACCCGCCCTCCGCGCCCCTGGTTCTAAGATACCGGAAATGAACGCTAGAGAGATGACAAGCTTTCTCTTACTCGGGAAAACCCGATCTAGCAATTACTTAGCATTATGCAATACAAGAAGCACCTCATTATGCAATAGTCTTCCAAGACTTGAAGGTCCTAATTGGAGTGCAACGTTGAAACAGGGGCTACCAACGGAATCCTACCAGTGAGAGAATAATATTAATCGGCAACTTGGGTCAACATGCTACGCAGTCCATATAACCCCGCCATACCAGTAAGAAGGAAAGTACTATAAGTGCAATGAGAGGACAAGAGAAGCGACAGAAACACCGGACAACAGTCCAAGGGCGCAATAACAGCGGGATAATACCGCGCAAGAGCATAGGGACTACCTAAAAGTCAATTATGAAGCGGATAACTCCGAACCTACACAAAGAAAAAAAAGGGGGGGTTGCAAAGACCTAACTGCAATAGCTCAGACGACTACGGATGCATATGCAAGTCATACTCCAAGATAGGACTAACGATGACGTAGTGCCTAAGGAGAGTCAATACTCGATAACCACGACGAAGGTGTGGAAACGAGACTGCGAACCAAGGCGAAAGCGAAAGAAAAAGGGTCCCCCTCAGAAAGAGGAATACCCTGATAAGTAACTATACTAACAAAAGCAGTCAGGAAGCTTCCTAGATAATCAGTTAACCAAAGCCAAAAAGGACAAAGGAGGAGTCCCATGGACTACCACCTACATGGAGTTTAGGAGAATGTACCATTGCCAACGTACACAGTACCGATAGCCCATCTTGCATGGCGCACTTGCCTTGGCAAGTGCCGCCGCAATGAAGCTTTACAGGAAGCCGTGAAGACCAAATGGTAAAAACCATGGATATAATACATATTAACACCGGATTACAAATCCTTAATACTGAAGAGCGAAATATCGGGAGGGCCTGACGGCCTGACCATGACAACTAAATCAATACACCAGTCAGCAGGGAGCTGGACTTGGTCAAAAAACTAAACAACGTGAGCATCAGCAACAAACAACTGACACTACAGGTAAGAACATCAACCCAAAACCAAGCCTAACCTTGAATGGAAGAACCGAAGAGATTACTCAACAATGTGAGAAGACCAGATGTAAGTAATATCCTATAAGGAAGGTGTTACAACATACAATGAAGTCGGATGACATAACAACTTTCAATAAAAACGGGATGAATTCCCAGAATAATACTATTATAAGCACTCTTCATTGAAGATATTGATAAACCCTAGAAACAGAATCAGAGAAAACAAATTTAAGCAATGACCTACCTAGGATCAAAAACGTGCAATCACTAAAGAGAGAACCTCAAAAGGACTACACCATAGAGTTGGTATAGTTGAGTAGAAAAATACCCATAAACGATGCTTAGTATTGCTTGCCTAACTCATTAACACCCAAGTATGATTAGTCATTAACGGGTGGCGTAGTCAACGAAAGTTGAACAAAGTATTGACATGGCAGCACATGATATCCAGGGTAAATATCCGACTTAGACACCTGAAGGCAGAGGAAAGACGCAAGTCTATGAGAGCGAAGGTATTGTCACAGACACTGATTAACATCGGATTACCTAACCGAACTTCCACAGCAGGAAGCGAGATACAACAACTTATTGTTAAACCCAATAGTACATCCAATGATGTGACCTAACATTGACAGAGTTCAGAGAACAAGAGAATTACGTGGATAACCTACAGATGATTAAGAATACAACAGTGAACCGAACACCGGCTATCACTTGAGACTAATCAAGCATTAAGGGCCCACGAGCCAAGGATGCTAAATACATCAGAGCTCGAGGCGCAGGAAAGCATAAAAAGGCTTATATAAGCCATGAGTGAACTACAACTCACATACGAGTGGTTAAAAAAACCTATACTAAATTGAGGAATTGCCAGAAAAGGGCACCAATGAGATTGTTGAGATCGTGCTATTGACAGGGGCGGAGAACGAACCATTCCTTTTAAGGTGGGGATACCTCTCCTTGTTGTGAGGCCATGAGTGGGAATAAACCCCTCAAAAAGGGCTTTCACTTCTTAGAGATTGAATACTCTCTATTGGAGAATGGGAACCGTAGACCTTGAAATTACCTTAGAACGTTCCAGTTACACATAAATAATATGGAAGGCTGCAGAGACAGACCTCATATCCAACACCCAGGATTTAAGAATCAGCAATCGTCAGAGATAAACATTGTGAGTGCGCAGTATGGCACGTCAAGTGACCAACGCTCAAAAGAGCTTGTGATCCAACGGATGACTTCTTCAGTAACCGGTTAAATTACATGGTAAATAACATCATAAAGGATGAAAGAATGTGAGAGAAATTAGCCTACTTACGAACCTGAGATTGAAGCAGAACACCTTCATATTAAGAGATAACCATTTTACAACACGATACGGCAACCGCCAAACACCGAAATTAGAGAACTCCCAGTGTGTTTACACCATGAAAGGGATTGAATATAAGACGAGTCGTTGAAGTAAAACGACCAAAGAATCACGCCATCAATGGGCAATATGAGAAAGCTAAAGCTACTTCGATAGTGGAGGCCATGAGAATAATACCTGTCAGGTAAATTAAGTTATGGTTCACAGTAAAGCAACCACTATATATAAGCCATCAAATACTGACACAAAGCAATCAGATTTATGAATTAAAACCCGATGTAAGTAAGGTGATGAAATGGGAGACAGAGTGTGCAGTAACGCCAGTAGTCTACCATGTGATGAAAGATTTCACAGGAAGCACACTGTCCATTCCGTAAGGGACTGGAAGTACATTCCTAGTAGATCGACATGAGAAATAAAATAAGAGGCTCTAAGGAAAGAGACCTCCAATTACTAAGGGATCGAGTCCGTACCAAATACAGAAGGTATAATGTAGTTATGAACCCAGTAGATGGATATTCCTTGATTAAGTTCAAGAAGAACGACATGTGCGTTATTATGGAATGATGAAAGAGGAGATCGACAATAGAATACTTCACAAATTAGCTGTAACTAAGCGTGTGACGAACACTACGAGTGTACTTAAACGAGATGTGGGACGACCGCACTCCAAAGGAGCTTGTGGGCCTGATGGACTTATTTATAAGATAGTCGGGTAAGTAGCAATGTATCAGTAAGGTACCCCATATATGTAAACGAGTAGTGTAAGGAACGCGAGAAGTAGTCGACTTCGTACGACAGTCAGCAGTGCAAACTCACACCAGAACAACAATTTACCGTGACACTTGAGGAGGAAGAACTCGGCTAAACCAATGAGATTAAAAGAGTCAGAGAACTCATTCCAGGAGGAAACAATTAAGAGTTATGAAGTGCGAGGAGCACTGATTACTAAGTACGAACAGTTTATATGTCTCAAGACTTTCAAGGAAACTGTAAAGAGCAATAAACACTAAACAGTAAGTGCAGAATACACAAGAATCTCAGACTGAGGGTCAGTTAGTAGGAAACAAGTCAGACGCTGGAAGGCGTAATAAGAGTATGAACATCAGATCTCCAGAGAACTGGATAGACAAGCTATAACTCATAGAGACCGTGTATAGTTAAAGATACCACGCGTCCATTAAGAGACATTTATTCCTAAATTCTAAGGATACAAAGGAGCTGTAAAACATATTGAAGAGGATAGGAAGGGCAAACTAAGCCCCAAGATTATCAGAGTCGCGCAGCAGAAGCTAGTGGACGTATCTTAAAAAGGTTTGATATACCTAACAAAGGAGAAGAAGGAAGGATGTGTCACACATCTTCCAGTCGAATAAAATATACGACTTATCTACCAAATACTTTGGAGCCTTAGAGACTACACTGGAACACAGTTGTAAGATTGGTATAAACACCAATAAGAATTCTTGATACAGAGACTAAGCCTTTACCATGGTGAAGACCCTCTGACCCAATCATAATGTGAGATAGACTAATGGAACCTAGAATGCTCCATGACACATAAACATCTTGAACCTATGTTCAAGGATGATATAATGTTGATTACGTGGGCGTAATCCATTTTAAGGGGGGTAGAGCGTACAATCGCTTAGCCTATATTTCACGTATTGAGTACGTAACCTACAGTGTGCATAGCACAATACAATTAGTTGTGATGTTTGATACGTATGTTATATAAACACATGTGTTCATTCTTATGTGGTTGTGGTTATTACACACAATTAGATGCGAATACCAGATGTATTAGAGGCTTATCTCGTTAACTTCGGTGCGAGAATTCAGGAAAAGAGGAGTAGAAACTCCAGGGGAATTAAAATCCCTACGATATGTATTGATATGAGACCAAATATGGTAATGTTATGAGGTATGAATCGGTATGAGACCGATATAGAACCTGGTAGGAATTAAATTCTCTAAGTAATTGCTGAGAGGTGAATTAAGAATGACTGATGGACTGAGTTCCATAATTTGGAGATGTATTGATTTATGATTATGACTAGAAGGACTAAAAGATATAAAATGCTTCATGAATAATTATTTGGTTGTTTGAAGTTGACGTGGGAGGTAGAACTTGATCTTGGCCAGATCAAGGAAAACTGAACACAAATTGGGGCGAAAGGATAGTTCAACACTGATGCTGATCACATCAGGGTCGGATGATTCCTGAAACTCTCTACAAGTGGTCACAATTAACCACGTTAAGAGGAGATGCAGTAGCATAAAGTGGAATTGGAGTTGACATGTATTTTCTTTACTAAGTCTCGCCCATGAAGGCGTGGACGTACGAGCTTTTGTCTTCGGACCGGTTACATGAGGAGTATGCAGCAAAGAATATACAAAGAGTATTTCGATTACTAAAACATACAAAAGATATGTTGTGTGGTAAGTGTGGTAAATATATATATATATATGGCAGACCTTATGAGTCAGAATGCCTATACAAATATTGAGTGATCTATACGATCTTTTAGTGTGAAGTTACCTTTGTGTTCTAAGAGATATAGATACATAGGAACTTTGGGGACAAAGTTCTTTTAAGGGGGGTAGATTGAAATACCCCAAACCTTAATATATTAATGAACTATCTAATTAGGATATACTAAGGCTAGAACGTGCCTTAGAAAATTAGAAGAAGTGTTAAACAACAATTTACACCAAAACATGCTTTAAAACAATTAGAGCAAAAGGTGTTTTAAAGAGCACAAATAAATTAGGGAACTACCAATAAGTTCCCAAGAGATTTCAAATGTGAAATACCCTAATATTAGTAATGCATTAAGCGAATTAGCGTTTAAACCGAAAACGCACCTTAGAGCACAAAAATGTGCTTTAAGAAAAAATGTGCTTTAAGCATGTATACATGGAACGAAAAGGCTAATGAGCCTAAATACCATAAAAGAAAAAGGGAACAACAATTAAATGGTCATAGGAGCCATTGCGTATACACACAAATTAAGTATACAAAGTCCACAGTAAAAGGTACTAAACTGACGAAAGTCAAGGAGAAACCACTAAACGACTTGGTTTAAATTGGAATGAGCAACATGCTATTTCATGAACAAAGTTCTAAAGGTTGCAAATATATTAAGGACACATTTAAACTAGCCAAAACAAATTGCGGAATCAATGTGAACCCTGAAGCACATAAAATGGTGTTTTAAGGCATTTTCGGCTATGTAACATACCTAACACATGGTATAACTCCTTATGTACAACATTAATACATCTAATATTACATAAAGACAAGGGAGTAACAAAAAAACAACGGACTAAATGGGGACTAAGGGTGCCGACATGGGAAGGGAAGAACAATGTGTTAAAATGTCATTTTCTTACTATTTCACCTACCATGACTTTCCATGAGTACCTTGTCACCTTGTCCCCTGAGTAATTCATTATAAGACACTTACCTATCATTATGAGAGCTCCCAAACTCGTAGCCCCTCCTCTCTTTGAAGAAAGATCACAAAAAACTTCATTGTTCTTAGATTAGAACCTTAAAGAACACCTTGTCTTGTAGAAATCATAACTTTCTTGTCCTAACTCCAAATAACAAGATTGATAGCTCGTTGGAATCCTCTTGCAAAGAGATTTACAACCATAGCTCATGAGCCCCCAGATTCTCGGAAAAACCACGAAGAAGTGCCTTTGATTCTTGAGGTAAAACATTGCCTTCTTGGAAACTCTTTGTTCTTTGATTTTCATCAAGGCCGAGTGCCTAGGGTTACTAACCCTTCTTACTCTTAATCTTATTCTATGATTTTGGAGCCAATTTCTCTAGCGAATTGCTGTCAAAATTTCTAAGGACATCAAGCTTAAATACTAAGCTAATGGTTAATATACAAGGTAAATCCTACAACTACCTATTTTAAGGTTCTAATTGTTGATCTATATATGATCTAACATATTGTTCATCTTGTTTATTATTACTGAAATTATAAGTGTGTTAGATTTAATTTTTGACACATTAAATGTTAATAATTTGTAAATCTAAAATTAGATTTATACTCCTTATGGTATAAGCTTCAATATAAACTATCATAATATACAAGAAAAATTCATATACTATGAATTTTCAATATGGCCGAAAATTAAGGGGTTATTAATGAGTTAGAAAAATTATCTAACTTAGTTAAATTAAAGGAATTAGTGTAATTAAGAGTAATATGTAAAATTTAAGAGGTTTTGGTACCTAATGGTGATTGCCGAAAATTAATGGGGTCAATATGGAATTTTTGAGAGTTTAAATGTTGAGAAAATAATTGTCGAATTAAGTGTACATTTTATATAGAGTTTATAAGTATTATAAGGAATTTATAAGGTTTTGGGTATACTTAAGGCTAATAAAAGATGGTATTTATATACTATAACATTAGATAATTAAATATGGTGATTTAGAGATGTTTAAAATGATTTTTGATGTTCCAAAATCTGTAGGAAAATTAATTACAAAAATTAGAAATTAATTGGAGTTAAATTGGTTAATAAATGAAAGAATAAACCACAAGGGTAAAATGGTAATTTTACTGGTCAAATGTGGTCAAACATGGTCAATGGCAGTTTATAAAATATTTAGATGAGTTAGAACAAAAAATTATAGCAAAAGATTAGGTAATAAAATGTTTAAGGAATAAAGGGTTAAGTTAAATTAACTTTAGGGGTAAAACTGTAAATTTTGGAAAGTTAGGGGTTTGACCGTAAAAGACTGGTCAACCCTGGGTATATTTTGGTAATTGACCAAAAGTATAGAAGAAATTAATTAAGAAACTTTGGAAGAAATTAGAAATAAAAATAACAAGTTTAGAACTTATTATGAGTAAAATAGAGATTAAAGAAAACTATGGGTAAGTAATGTAAATAACACATTTTTATGTGTTTAGAAGGTTAAGGAAGTTAAATAAAGAATTTAGAAACAAGTTGTAAAAGAAACAGAGTTAAGACGGGGTTAAACGAGACCCGTATATAACTTAAGGTATACGAGGGGTATACCCGTAATTTAAAATATAGGAGAAATCAATACTTAAAGTATTTTTAATGAAATACAAGTTACATTGGAAAAAGAAATAAATACGTATTGAAAAATTTTTGGTGTACATGAATATAAATACGTATACGTGAATTTTTCCTATACTGAATTGTAATACGTGTACACGAATAATTAAATACGTACATGAATAGTAAATACATATACATGAATAGTAAATACGTATATGAATAGTAACTACGTATATATGAATAGTCAAATACGAGACGTATACGTGAATAGTAAAATACGTATAAGTGAATAGTGAAATACGGTGAAAAGTAAAATACAAGGCCGTATAAATGAATAGTAGAATACGAGACCGTATAAATGAATAGTGAAATACGAATGAATAGTGAAAAATACGAAAACCTAATACAAGGTCTGTATGAGTCTAAAGTTGCTAACTATGCAACTAAATAACTGCTAACGACATTAGTGTGTTAATGAATTAGAATTGAGCTCGAAAACGCTCCTAAATGAATGAACCCGTTTAGCGGTATACTATTATACTTGTGTAACACCCCATCCAACAACAACACATTTAATAACAATCTGCAGCGCAAAATATACTTCATCACATTACTTAACTCGTTGGTGTTACACGCCGTTAACCACCGACGTGGCTAACAAGGCTATTACATATACATTGTACCGGTCTGATGGACTAGATCCCCGAGCGACTACACATTACTGACCCTTCCATTAACAATAGAAACAACATACACCTTCCAACTGTACCGAGTATTTACAAACTGATGCCGATAACAGTTTCGGTCTCTTACTACACCTACTGTATATACAACTTAAATGATTACCCATGTACAACGACTACCCCGTCCTACTCTCGAACGGCTTCCTGCTCTTTGTACCTGAAATAGGAAAAGAAGAGAAGGGTGGCCCCCAAGGGGCTCAGCACCTTTGCTGGATGGTAATCCCGCAGCCCATGCTACCGGGCCGCACAACTAATTCGTCTTAGCATGCGGTTGATTATATTTAGATCATGCATGCAACTGTAAACACACAACACATAACATTTCGCCTCGAGGGGCTCAACAAACAATAACACATCCTCATTTGATAAGTCACTCATGGTATTCATTACCACTAGAGTGTTTATCCTCTAATGGAGCTACTTCCTTAATAGACGACAACTACCCATTAATCGGGTTATCCTTAAAAGCCTCTTATCACAAACTGGGATTCATATCCATGATCCACATACTCCACAATTTACAATGTATAACATACATCACATAACAACACATAACAACACTTTTCACGTTACAACGTGCACATAATAACATCGCAATAGAAATTGCATTACAACAACAACACATAACATAACGGGAGCGGCTCTCTTAGGAACCAACCCAAACATTGTTAATTCACTGGTGAGCCTAGAGAATGATGTCACCCTCATGATAAACTCGTTATACAACACTCATTACCATCCTAATAGTCGGATGAGTAACTTAAGTTAAGATGGTTCGGGTTTTGTGGCCCGAACACACCACACAAACACATGTTCCCCCTAAACCGATCATAAGTCAGAATAGCTAAGCTTTGGAATAAGCTAATGGGAGATCATAACCCATGAGGGAAACAACCATTACAGAGAGAAGGGTAAGGCTAAGAAGGATACCCACTCCCAACCAACGCGCGACCGGCCAAACCGGATTCCTCACCACTGTTAGTACATACTTACTTTAAGATATTAGTTAGAACACCACTATGGAGTCTATCACGTCTACACACCATACAGTATTACAACTGGGTCAAACACACAAGGGAGATCCCTACATTCACATACACAAACATCACATAATCAACTCACGCATAGCCGTGGTTAGAACGTCCCATGGTTCGGGTCGTTTAATCCGAATACCGAACTCTCATGTGATCCTAGACTTAGTTAACTAAGGTTAACACTTCCGAGGTTAAACGGTATCGGAGTTGAACACGCCACATAAATGAATTACTGTAAACTCATTACATGTTTTATCTTATAACGTGGCAAACATACAGAAAAACACATTGGCATACAAGCCGGTGTAATCCGGTAGACACAGGTTGCAAGAAAACCATACCTGTCACCGGAGTCCACTTTACCATGTCCACTTATGTTCCTCGAGCAATTCCGAACAACTGACAACATTACATGTATTTTTATTAACATCGGGGTAACATGATTGTTTAAAGTCTAATGCTTATAACTTTTCCCCGTTAACTTAGTTACATAACTTCACTTTTTAACTTGTTTTACTTTTACATTTTAATACAACCTTTCCCCCTCTAAATTGTCATTATAACTCACTTAACATGTCCTTAACATTCTTATAACATCATTACTTAGTAATCACCATTTTTAGGCAACTTTTCCCACCTTAAAACAAAGTTTTTGGTCCATACAGTGGCCTGTCTGAACTTGTGTCCGGACTTCCCAAGTTCGGACACAAGTCGAGACTCAAAACTGAATACAGACGCCTGTCCGAACTTGTGTCCGGACTTCGGAAGTTCGGACATGGGTCGAGGAAAATTAAATGAAGAAGCAGGTACGTCATAACTTGTGTCCGGACTTCCCAAGGTCGGACACAAGTCGAGACTCTGAAATTTTTTACGCAACAGGCCTGTCCGAACATCCATGTCCGGACGGATGTTCGGACAAGGCAAAACACTCATTTTCTAAGCCTTTAAGCACTTAACCAATTTCACCAAACTTCTCCTAAAGCCTCATAATGTTTCCTAACATCATTTGGTACACTCACACCCTCATACAACATCCATAAAACTCATTTTCTATCTCCTTAATCACTTACTCATTTCATACTGAAATTCCTAACACTTATGATATTCTCCTTAGGTTTCTAAGTGGTGTTCCATACCTATGATAACCACTATGCCAAAACCCTTTTTACATCTTTAAACACCATAATGCATGCTTCTTCCACTAGTTGAACACTTAACCATTCTCAACACTTCCAAACTCACCAAAACTCTTTTTAAAACACTTAGAACTTCTTATACATTATCTAAATTTTGACATGGGTTCTTCTAGCACATTTCTATACCAAAGCACATAGCTTTCACCATTAGACATTCAAGAACACCTAAAATCCACCAAGAGTATTCTCACACACAAACACCTAGGTTTTCACCCTTTTACAACCAAAAACGCTTAATCATTTAATGCACATTCCTTACACACAAACATATTGTTTTTCCTTCTTTAACCATCCAAGACACTCATCTTCATAAGGAATGTTCTTTACACACCTCTAAATTCTCAAACTACACTACATCACAATATAGTGCATAAACTTAATTTACTTGGCACTTAGGCCCTTAAATAACATGGCTCTTAGGCCCTTAAATTGCATAAACCTTAAACACTGAATTTCCACATAGTATATTGCCTTTAACCTGCAAATACACTCAACATCACATATGCCCCTTAATAAACTCCTTGAGAGCATTTCTCTAGGTCATTTGCCATTGGCTCCTTAGGTATTTTATTAAGCAAATCAAGCTCATTTTCCTAAGGCATTTAAACTACATTGAGATAGTTTGTTTACCTCTTTTTCCTCACAAACTTCTTTCTTGTTTCCTTGTAAAACCGGTAAGGATGTTTGGTTGTTTGTCAACTTCTAAACAATGTACAAATAATAGAATGAGTATTCAAGCATTATGCTTCATCTCATTGTAAACCCTAGTTACATATATTATCTTAAGGTATTAAAATGATTGTTTTACCTTGGAATGGAAAGAGAGCTTGAATGAGTATCAAGAGAGGACTCCTCCTAGCCCTTGGAAGATTCAAATGAAGCTAAAACAGGCAAGGTGGAAACACCATTGTGAGGTGAATTTTCGGACAACACAAAACATGAAGGAAACATCATTTTTCTTTGAGTTTCCTTACCTTGAAGCAAAGGAGAACAATAATATGTGAAAAGGTGAGCTCAAGCTCCTTCAATGGTGAATCTCCATGGCACCAAAATTGAGTTCTTGAAGATTTGAAAAGAGGGAAATGAAGAGCTTGATCTAACTAAGACAAAGGTAGTCTTGAAGTTGATTTTGGAGCATGGAATCATAAGTTACAAGTGAAAGAAGATGAAGAATGAGATGGGGCTGTAGCAAACCGAGAATGGAGCTTGGGAGAAGATGAAGAAATCGTGTGAAATGAAAGGAAAGAAGAGAATGAGTTGAGAGAGTTCACTTCGTTAAGATATTTATGTATAAAGCAAAATAGTACTTTACTTTATAAGCTTTACTTTCCTTATTAAACTAACAAGGGGGATGACTCATCCCATTTAAGAAAACCGGCCCCCTTTATTACATGAGGGGTATAATAGTCTTTGTTGACCAATTTAATCACTTATAACAACATATGTTACAAACTAGCTTATTAAAGTTACTATTCACTAAAACAAGGCACATAGTTGTGACATTTTTGATTTCCCATTGATATAGACTTCCAAATGTGATAATATATAGTACACATGTTAATTAAAGAGTAATGATGGACATTTAGCCATTCAAAACTCATTTACAAGACAATTTTTCAAAAACGTGCTTTAAGACTCCTTAAAGCACTTTTTGTGTTTTAACTTGTTTTCAAGCTTGGTTTTCTTTAGTAAGGTATAGATATGACCTTTAGGTCTTATACAAATTTATCCCAAGCTTAGAGCACCTTTTTGCTCATATTGACCTTAAGGTATATTCTTGTGTTTTATTTGGTTTAACTGTCTACCAAAGTTTCTTAAGGACTTAATTTTCCTTGTTAAATCATAATTGACTATTATCTAGTCTTGGTAGGTTCTTTGGGTCCTAACCAAGTTCACTCCAAGCTTAAAGCATGTTTTTGCTCAAACTGTATCTTAGTGCTTTATTGCATTTTACTATGGTTTAAATTGTTCACTGATGTTTCTAAGGCACTTTTTAGCCTTTACATACCATAGTTTAATATTTAAACCACATATCAAGGTTTGGGGTATTTCAATTTACCCCCTTAAAAGAACTTCGTCCTCGAAGTTTACACTTCCCACACATCTTGGATTAGAATACGGGGATTACTTATAGAAATAAAACTTCCATAACCAAACACGCTTTACATCACAACCTCGGACTTAATGGTCCGGGTAACACATTCACATCCACCATAACATAACATAACATAACATAACATAACATAACATACTTACATGATAACCTCGGACTCAATGGTCCGGGTATCTTAACAATATTTGCACATACATAACAACCCTTAGAATCTCTGGTCTTGGGTAACATAACAACATTTAGACACATAGGTCTTGATAACATAACAGCCTTTAGACACATAGGTCTATGTAACACAACACATTTAGACTCATAGGTCTTAATAGCATACACTTTAGGAACTCAAGGTCAAAATAATATTTATTACACATACCACACAACATGTCATAGCATGTATAGCAATCAAAAATATCTTTGATATACACTGTGATCCCGCAGAACCCGGTCGTGATGGACACCTTCCGTCCCCGTGCCTTTGGGAGATCAAAACAATCACTTAAATTTAAAATTTCCTTGTGAGGTTAAGTAAAAGAACTTTAATTATGTAAAGTATCTATCGACGTTTTATAAATACCAATTGAAAATCCTTTTGAAAACACTCACAACTCCAAGTCCAACTTAAGCTCTTTACTTCTTTTCTTAGCGTGGTTTTTGTGACCACTTATAGGGAGCTCAAGAATCATCCACCCTGATGTGATCAGCATCAGTGTTGAACTATCCTTCCACCCCAATTTGTGTTCGGCTTCCCTTGATCGCATGCAAATCAAGTTCCACTTCCACTTCATTTTCAAGCATCAAATAAATCACTCATTTCCAATTTTCTATTTTAAATCATTCTAGTCATGATCATAACATCTCCAAGGGATAGAACTTCGTCTATCAGTTATTTCCATGCACTTTAATGTTGTTACCTAGGGAATCTTATTCTCACTAGGTTCTATGTCGGTTTCATACCCTTTCGTGAATCACTATATAGTATATATACACATATATTTTATCAAAATACAACACACGGTTTCACATTTATACACTGTCGGGGTTTGTTCCCCGGGAGTTCTCTACTCCCCACACTTGTATTATCACACACCACTGTTAACAAATAAAACACACTTATCACAATGGTATTCGCATCTTCTGTGCGCAATTGCCACAATTAAACCCTGAATGAACGCGTATGTTTACATAACACACACCAATCATCAAAACAAATTATTTTGTGCTATGCACAACATAAATCACGTACACTTGTACGGTAATACACACTAAGTGGTTTTGCGCTCTACCCCCCTTAAAAGGGATTACGCCCACGTAATCAATCACTTAGTCATTGGTTTAAAACGTTCTGCCGTCGTGAAGAACTTCAACTTCCACGCGGTCTATTATACAATGGATTCTGATTAGAGGATCTTAACCATATTGGCGGTTTAGTTCCTAAACAAAGAATTCTCATTGGAGTTTGTTTAAACTCATAACCGGTTTCGGTTCTGGCCCGTGAGGCTTCTAGGCATTAATAATTAGCCATTCTCTCATGTTCACCATGTACATTCAACACTTGAATCACTGGCTCACTAGTTTCTGCTGCGAAACTCTAATAACTGTAGAGCTTAATTGCCCCATTTGTTATTCTTACTGTATTGTACATCCCCAATTGTCACCTTCATCTTGGTAACAATGGTTTCTCAACCGACGCGTGGTACCTCTTACCGTTAGCGAATTCGGTGAGTTATAAACTTTCTATCCACTTCCATAACAATTTACTGTGTATACAGCTATGTATTTCACAACGATTGACTTGTTCCCCTCCGACTTACTGTCGGTTGAGGTTGAGCTACTACCTAGTGTGTAGTGCTCTCTCAGTTATCACCCAACATTTGGGGTATATTCCATACCGATATTTGGTATTTAGTGCTGCTGTAGACACTTACCGTTAATCATGTCTTCACATTTGGTTTTGTACATGTATTCTTTCATTGGTGCGGCCTGCATCTCCTATGCATCGGCCCTTATAACATTATTCCTCCACAATTAAACATGTTTCCATTTGCTAGCTATCCCACTCGATCATTACTGCGCAAATGCAATACCAAAACACTCAGTCATACAGAGTGCAGAGGCGTAAACTCTTGGCAACAAATCTCTCATGCGATTCGCAACGGAATTCACACTGTGTTTCATTGAGATTCTGATCTCGTAATACTGGCTACTGGGTTACTGCCCAGTTGTTTGGTATCACTTACTGTTGTATCTTTATTGGGTTTAACTCGTAACTGTGCTTAGTTGCTACATTATCGTTTAACAATAGTTATACAACGGTCGCTTACTGCGCACCGTGCTCCTTGTATAACACTAACTTACGTGGTATTTACTGTCACATTAACTTCTACACATATACTTACATCATTCGTATTATGATTCATCATTCGTTTGGATGACTACTGAATGCTCCTTGAGCATTGATCATTCGAGTCACAAGCCGGCATTATTCAGCTCGGTGTTTCACTTCGTACACACATACTACTAAATTAACTGCTCTCTTTCAATAATAATACCGTCCATCCTTAACATATTTTTTTGAACTTGATTCACATAACTACCGCTCCAGCGGTTTCACAATATCGAGAGGTATCCCCACTCTTAAAGCAGTGGTTCGTTCTCCGCTCTATTTACTTGTACCACATAAACTTCTACAATTAACTCAAATTTACATAACATATCTTGTTTGTGGCTTATAAGCCTTGCTGCCTTGAGCTCCACTCATTGTAGGCTGTTCACACTCATTTACATCTCTGTACAACATTACATGGTTTAGTGGTAGTATTGGGCTCCGTGACAGGGTCGTTGTATCACGCTTCCTTTCATGGGATGCCCCTTAGGATTGTCAGTCCGTCTCCTGACAACTTATGTCTAAACTGGGTGTTAGTTTCAACCCTTGTGCTTCTGTCATGTCATTTCGTGCAACACTTGTTGATGCGAACACCCTTCAAGGATTGCTCTTGGGTGTTACAAAGTTATGCCATTACATCTGGTTCACACTTATTGGTATATTCAGTTAGCCACGCCGTTTGCGTTCTTAACTGGCTTATTATCTTCTTCTATGAAGATCAACGTTTCCTGGTAATGTAGATACTCATTCTGGGAGTTTCATCCCATTCATTGCACATTAATGTGTCCACATTAGGCATCTGCTTGCCATGCACAGGCTGGGTCACCATTCCAGCTATCGTGTTTATCCCTGAGGATCCTTAAGACGTATACGATGTCTTTTCATTACAGTTAGTGCACTTCGCACCTCCTGACTCTTAAACATTTCCTTAAAAATGAATTCACTAATTCCTTTAGTCTTGTTATCTTAACTGAGTTCCTTAACTTCAACCATTCATGGTAGTCCTTAGCTCTTGTTTGACTTATACTGCTGACCGTAGTACGGAGTCGACTACTTCCCGTGTTCCGGACTCTACTTGTATACATATGTGGGGTACCCTACTGATACATTACTACTTAACCCAACTACCCATAAGTAGGTCTGTCAGGCCCACAAGCTCCTATCGGAGTGCGGTCGTCCCACATTTCAGTTGGTACACTCGTAGTGTCCGTCACAACGCTAGGTGATATTCTGTTGTCAACTCCCTTATATGTCCCGTGACTATTCATTCCGTGCTTCCCTAACTTAATCGAGGGAAAGTTTATCCATTGTTGTATTACCACGAACTCAATCCATTCCCTCGGGTTTGTTACCCTTGGGTGTACCGGTTTCCCTTCCGGTTATTCAAAATAAACTGGGTATAACTTACTTACCGCGTGGCACCGAGGCCGGTGTAGGTCCTCTGGTTTGGTTCTTAAAAGAAGGTATAAAGAAGTGTTGGTTCCACGTAAGCCAAGTGTTTGTAGAATTAGAAACCTTTTCCCCCCCATGATCGGCAATCCGTTGCAAGACTTAGTTTTTCGATTGCAACCTTAACCACAAATCCGGAATGGGGCCTCACTCCGAGTTCAACCTTTAACAATCTGCAAACAGATTTGCCAAAGGGTTAGGCTCTGATACCAAATTGTGACGTATATTTTCCTGAAAAAAAAAACTCAGGAAAGACACGCAGCGGAAAACACTTAGAAAACATTCAAGCCATTCCGGCACCCAAGTAAACACACCTGCACACAGAAACATTGAACACATGCGTGAAGCAAACAAGCATTTCGCATACTAGCAACGACAAGCACTTAGCTTGACATGCCCTAGGGGAGTTACCCCAGGGCTCCGGCAAGGCTGAGCTATGCCAGCATGCCGGGCTGCGCCACTCATAACCACAAGGATGAGAGTGGACTTATACCACCCTTATTAGATAAGTTCTCCTGGCCATCCCATTCCCTTAACTTCAAGCGCCAAGTCAAAGGGGATCTGCGCACCACTTGCAACTCCTGCCCAAGTGCGCAGCCCAAGTACAAGTACTGCCAGTGCTCGGGGAACCACGAGGTTCGCCCACACAGCCAAAGCAAAGTACCGATGACCGGAGGGTGAGG
Organism: Limonium bicolor; assembly: GCA_023374045.1. Lineage (NCBI taxonomy): Eukaryota > Viridiplantae > Streptophyta > Magnoliopsida > Caryophyllales > Plumbaginaceae > Limonium > Limonium bicolor. Next base: position 204,429,662 of record CM041780.1, read on the forward strand.
GCATCGGGCGAATACCAACACACTTATCTCCACCCAAATCCAACTCATCCCTGCGTGAGCCACAAAGGCTCTAACGATGTGCCCGCCCGCACATCGGGGAAGAATAACCAGGGACATAATGAGTTGATGCCGCCAGCTCTCGGCATCGGGTAATAGGAGCTTGCACCGTAGTTCCAAAGCTCTATCCCCAAAGGGGCCCCTCAGCTACCTGCACACCTGCAAGTTAGCATAAGGGCGTATAACAGAGAGAGACCGAGTCATCGCAACGCAGGTACGAAAGGGCTACTTCTTTTATTTGATTGAGATACAAGGCCCGAAGGCTTACATTACACATCGAGTACAAGTTACATTCTCGTGTCAAGCTGCTTGTCTTTGTCCTTACAAATTTTGGACGTAACAAACCCTCCCCCCACCTAATCTTTGCCGTCCCGGCAAAGATTCTAAGTACCTTTGTATCTCATCTCATAAATGTAGTAAGTTACCCTATCGCCCACAGCTGCACTCCTTCCTCTCTATTTCGATACAAATTTCCCAGCATGAACAATAGCTCGGCGTTGCTCATCCAACAGCTAGGTCCATAAGCGGGGTGTAACGGCGAATCTTTGCCATCATAGATTTTCTCTCGAATTTGTTTGTAAGTCTAGTCGGATTTCGATGCTTCCCGGATTCTGACCACCAGGTCAATTCCCGCGGAGAGATATTGTTGTTTAGCCCAAAACAATGCCGACTCAGAGCATCAGGACATCTTTATGCAGACCCGAAACTCGTCCCATCTCGCTTGCTTAGGGAACAACTAAGAGATGTTGTGGGTCTATCAAGTCGGGAAGCTGATGCGGTGGACCCAGAGTTGGATTTGATTAGTGCTGTTCAAGGACTTGTGAATGACAACAAGTTCCTTAAAGATGTAGTCAATGCGCTGGCTAGTGATGTTGCACAACTCAAAGCAAGATTTGAGAGTCAAGAGCAAGAACAAGACTCTGAGACTCGAGCTAATGATAATGCCACGCTGGCTAGGCAAAATGCGGATCTTTCCGAGAAAATTGAGCAAGGCACTAGATGCCTTAGCGATCGGGGTTCCACTCGATGATTCAAAGGTTTAAAACCAATGGATCCAAACCCCTTCGATGGAACCCGTGATGCCGAAGTCGTTGAGAATTTTCTCTACGATATGGAAAGTTTCTTCGATGCCTCTAGAGTTAGAGAAGACCTGAAGGTCTCGGTTGCTAAACTTATCTTGTTGGGCATGCCAAAAAGTGGTGGCGGTTGACGGAAGAGACGGACCGTATTAATGGCAAATCAGTTCCAAGAACTTGGGTTGATTTCAAGGGCCTTAAGGGCACATTTTCTCCCCTTGGATACTGCTCATAGAGCGAGACTCGTCCCCGAGTTCTTAATCAGTCCGGTTCTATTCGTGAATATGTTGAGGAGTTTGTCTCCATTATCTCTGACCTCCCAACGATGGACGAAGGTGACAAAGTCCATGCTTTTATTGAAGGTTTGAAACCTTGGGCTCAAAATGAGTTAAGGAGAAGTAGGGTGACGACTGTTCCCCAAGCCATTGGGGTCGCTGAGGGTCTGGTGGATTTCGACATGAGTCTTCACCTGCAAAGGCTGGTTCTTCCAAAAGAAATTTTGGTTTTGAAAAGAAAAGAGTTTGAATAAGTCTAAGTTTGAAAGAAAGTTTTCATGACTTCACAACGTCTTCTTGCTTTAACCAACTCTAGCTTCTTGCTGACTGGTGTACTTCCAATTACAGAGGTTAGGCTGTTAAGCCCTTCCACAGTTATAATGATCACACTTAACTTCGTGGTACTTTACCAAGTACTTTGTAGTTGTTAAAACTTCCCGAACAGCCCTGTTATAGCAGCACTTGCCATGGCAAGTGCGCCATGCTAACTGGCTATCGGTTCAACACATACGGTTGCGGTATCATTTTTACCCGCACTGTCATCAGTGGCCTTGTTGGCCCTCACTGATCTTACTGTCTTGATAATAACTCCTCCGGATGACTTCTCACTGTCTTTACATGATAATCACTAACTAGGGTGTTTCCCATTCTGGAAGACTCCCTTTTCTTTTGTATTGTTTCCTCTTCGTAGCCCGTTCCACGTATTTGTCGTGGTTACTGAGACTTGTCTCTTGTTTGGGCACTACGTTGTAGTTCCTTTGTCGGTTGGTATACCGTCGGTGTGTCATTTAACAACTGTGGTCCCGTAGACACTCGTCTCGGGTTTCATTAATCCACTTCTTGCCCGTTGCACGGTTGGTGCGTTGCAAGCTGGTTATCCTCGACTGCTCGGCATGTCGACCCAGGTTGCCGGAAATTCTATTCTTCTGTACACAAGATTCTTCATTCTTCGCTATTAAATGCGGTTAACATTGTTCAGATGGAAACCGTCTCCGGGATTCCCAGTTTTCGGGATCTAGCGTATGACAGGTTCTCCGTACCTTAGAGGTACTTAATAACAGCCAGATCGGGTATTCCCGAGTAAGAGAGGACTTTCATCTCTCTGGCGTTGTTTCCCCAAGTTATAAAACAGGGATTGTGGAGGGTGGGTTGGACACTGTAGGTTTCTAGTACACACTGGTTACTCCTAACCAGCGTATCTCTCACACTATCACTCAACCCTTAACCCAAAGTACTAAAATCCTAACTCGGTACTTCCTAAGCTCGGTAATTCAGTCATCAGAGCGATATTTCGCTCTGATACCACTTTTTGTAACACCCCATCCAACAACAACACATTTAATAACAATCTGCAGCGGAAAATATACTTCATCACATTACTTAATTCGTTGGTGTTACACGCCGTTAACCACCCACATGGCTAACAAGGCTATTACATATACATTGTACCGGTCTGATGGACTAGATCCCCGAGCGACTACACATTACTGACCCTTCCATTAACAATAGAAACAACATACACCTTCCAACTGTACCGAGTATTTACAAACTGATGCCGATAACAATTTCGGTCTTACTACACCTACTGTATATATACAACTTAAATGATTACCCATGTACAACGACTACCCCGTCCTACTCTCGAACGGTTTCCTGCTCTTTGTACCTGAAATAGGAAAAGAAGAGAAAGGGTGGCCCCCAAGGGGCTCAGCACCTTTGCTGGTATGGTAATCCCGCAGCCCACATGCTACCGGGCCACGCACAACTAATTGTCGTCTTAGCATGCGGTTGATTATATTTAGATCATGCATGCAACTGTAAACACACAACACATAACATTTCACCTCGAGGGGCTCAACAAACAGATAACACATCCTCATTTGATAAGTCACTCATGGTATTCATTACCCCTAGAGTGTTTCTCCTCTAATGGAGCTACTTCCTTAATAGACGACAACTACCCATTAATCGGGTTATCCTTAAACGCCTCTTATCACAAACTGGGATTCATATCCATGATCCACATACTCCACAATTTACAATGTATAATATACATCACATAACAACACATAACAACACTTTTCACGTTACAACGTGCACATAATAACATCGCAATAGAAATTGCATTACAACAACAACACAAAACATAACGGGAGCGGCTCTCTTAGGAACCGACCCAAACATTGTTAATTCACTGGTGAGCCTAGAGAATGATGTCACCCTCATGATAAACTCGTTATACAACACTCTTTACCGTCCTAATAGTCTGACGAGTAACTTAAGTTAAGATGGTTCGGGTTTTGTGGCCCGAACACACCACACAAACACATGTTCCCCCTAAACCGATCATAAGTCAGAATAGCTAAGCTTTGGAATAAGCTAATGGGAGATCATAACCCGTGAGGGAAACAACCATTACAGAAAGAAGGGTAAGGCTAAGAAGGATACCCACTCCCAAACAACGCGCGACCGGCCAAACCGGATTCCTCACCACTGTTAGTACATACTTACTTTAAGATATTAGTTAGAACACCACTATGGAGTCTATCACGTCTACACACCATACAATATTACAACTGGGTTAAACACACAAGGGAGATCCCTACATTCACATACACAAACATCACATAATCAACTCACGCATAGCCGTGGTTAGAACGTCCCATGGTTCGGGTCGTTTAATCCGAATACCGAACTCTCATGTGATCCTAGACTCAGTTAACTAAGGTTAACACTTCCGAGGTTAAACGGTATCGGAGTTGAACACGCCACATAAATGAATTACTGTAAACTCATTACATGTTTTATCTTATAACGTGGCAAACATACAGAAAAACACATTGGCATACAAGCCGGTGTAATCCGGTAGGACACAGGTTGCAAGAAAACCATACCTGTCACCGGAGTCCACTTTACCATGTCCACTTATGTTCCTCGAGCAATTCTCGAACAACTGACAACATTACATGTATTTTTATTAACATCGGGGTAACATGATTGTTTAAAGTCTAATGCTTATAACTTTTCCCCGTTAACTTAGTTACATAACTTCACTTTTTAACTTGTTTTACTTTTACATTTTAATACAACCTTTCCCCTCTAAATTGTCATTATAACTCACTTAACATGTCCTTAACATTCTTATAACATCATTACTTAGTAATCACCATTTTTAGGCAACTTTTCCCACCTTAAAACAAAGTTTTTGGTCCATACAGTGGCCTGTCTGAACTTGTGTCCGGACTTCCCAAGTTCGGACACAAGTCGAGACTCAAAACTGAATACAGACGCCTGTCCGAACTTGTGTCCGGACTTCGGAAGTTCGGACATGGGTCGAGGAAAATTAAATGAAGAAGCAGGTACGTCCTAACTTGTGTCCGGACTTCCCAAGGTCGGACACAAGTCGAGACTCTGAAATTTTTTACGCAACAGGCCTGTCCGAACATCCATGTCCGGACGGATGTTCGGACAAGGCAAAACACTCATTTTCTAAGCCTTTAAGCACTTAACCAATTTCACCAAACTTCTCCTAAAGCCTCATAATGTTTCCTAACATCATTTGGTACACTCACACCCTCATACAACATCCATAAAACTCATTTTCTATCTCCTTAATCACTTACTCATTTCATACTGAAATTCCTAACACTTATGATATTCTCCTTAGGTTTCTAAGTGGTGTTCCATACCTATGATAACCACTATGCCAAAACCCTTTTTACATCTTTAAACACCATAATGCATGCTTCTTCCACTAGTTGAACACTTAACCATTCTCAACACTTCCAAACTCACCAAAACTCTTTTTAAAACACTTAGAACTTCTTATACATTATCTAAATTTTGACATGGGTTCTTCTAGCACATTTCTATACCCAAGCACATAGCTTTCACCATTAGACATTCAAGAACACCTAAAATCCACCAAGAGTATTCTCACACACAAACACCTAGGTTTTCACCCTTTTACAACCAAAAACGCTTAATCATTTAATGCACATTCCTTACACACAAACATATTGTTTTTCCTTCTTTAACCATCCAAGACACTCATCTTCATAAGGAATGTTCTTTACACACCTCTAAATTCTCAAACTACACTACATCACAATATAGTGCATAAACTTAATTTACTTGGCACTTAGGCCCTTAAATAACATGGCTCTTAGGCCCTTAAATTGCATAAACCTTAAACACTGAATTTCCACATAGTATATTGCCTTTAACCTGCAAATACACTCAACATCACATATGCCCCTTAATAAACTCCTTGAGAGCATTTCTCTAGGTCATTTGCCATTGGCTCCTTAGGTATTTTATTAAGCAAATCAAGCTCATTTTCCTAAGGCATTTAAACTACATTGAGATAGTTTGTTTACCTCTTTTTCCTCACAAACTTCTTTCTTGTTTCCTTGTAAACCCGGTAAGGATGTTTGGTTGTTTGTCAACTTCTAAACAATGTACAAATAATAGAATGAGTATTCAAGCATTATGCTTCATCTCATTGTAAACCCTAGTTACATATATTATCTTAAGGTATTAAAATGATTGTTTTACCTGGAATGGAAAAGAGCTTGAATGAGTATCAAGAGAGGACTCCTCATAGCCCTTGGAAGATTCAAATGAAGCTAAAACAGGCAAGGTGGAAAACCATTGTGAGGTGAATTTTCGGACAACACAAAACATGAAGGAAACATCATTTTTCTTTGAGTTTCCTTACCTTGAAGCAAAGGAGAACAATAATATGTGAAAAGGTGAGCTCAAGCTCCTTCAATGGTGAATCTCCATGGCACCAAAATTGAGTTCTTGAAGATTTGAATAGAGGGAAATGAAGAGCTTGATCTAACTAAGACAAGGGTAGTCTTGAAGTTGATTTTGGAGCATGGAATCATAAGTTACAAGTGAAAGAAGATGAAGAATGAGATGGGCTGTAGCAAACCGAGAATGGAGCTTGGGAGAAGATGAAGAAATCGTGTGAAATGAAAGGAAAGAAGAGAATGAGGTGAGAGAGTTCACTTTGTTAAGATATTTATGTATAAAGTAAAATAGTACTTTACTTTATAAGCTTTACTTTCCTTATTAAACTAACAAGGGGGATGACTCATCCCATTTAAGAAAACCGGCCCCCTTTATTACATGAGGGGTATAATAGTCTTTGTTGACCAATTTAATCACTTATAACAACATATGTTACAAACTAGCTTAATTAATTCACTATTCACAAAACAAGGCACATTGTTGTGAAATTTTTGATTTCCCATTGATATAGACTTCCAAATGTGATACTATATAGTACACATGTTAATTAAAGAGTAATGATGGACATTTAGCCATTCAAAACTCATTTACAAGACAATTTTTCAAAAACGTGCTTTAAGACTCCTTAAAGCACATTTCGTGTTTTAACTTGTTTTCAAGCTTGGTTTTCTTTGGTAATTGATTTAAAATGACCATTAGGATATTACTAAGGTCTTAGAACAATATTCGGGTACTCTCCTAAGTCTCTCCAAGTTTAGAGCACGTTTTTGCTAAAACTGCTCTTTTGGTGTTTCCTTATATTTTCTTTGATTAGAAATGTTTCTTAATGTTTCTAAGGCATTATTTAGCCTCCTTATATCTTAGTTTATCATTTAAACACCATATCTAAGTTTGGGGTATTTCAATCTACCCCCCTTAAAAGAACTTTGTCCTCAAAGTTCACACATGTGCTTAACCATTCGCGGTACATAATTCTCTTAATCTTAATACCACATCTTATATTCACATTCACACATCTCAAATACAATACATAAGTATTATACATAACTCAAACTTACACCGAAGTGTAGCAACTTACACAAATTCACATCTTAATCAACCAAACAAACGACAAACATGATCGTTTCCTAACTCAAAAGCGAGGAAGCTCTACCCCCCTTAAAAAGGGGTACGCCCCGTACCCTATACAGACGATCTAGTCAGTAAACAAAGAAGGGTACTTCGCCTTCATCTTATCCTCTAACTCCCACGTGGCCTCTTCGACATCCTGGTTAGACCAGAGAACCTTCACCAGTCACACTGACTTGTGGCGAGTGTCCCTAGTCTTACTGTCCAAGATTCTCTGAGGAGTCTCCACGGATCTCATATTCGGTTCTAAAGTCAACCTCTCAGGTTCTAACACATGGGAGGGGTGGTGCATGTATTTCTTTAGCTGTGAAACATGAAAAACATCATGCACTTTACCCAGCTCAGCAGGTAAATTCAACCTGTAAGCAACTGGGCCCACCCGCTCCGTAATCTCATAAGGACCAACAAATTTCGGGCTTAATTTGCCCTTCTGCCCAAACCTGAATACACCCTTCATCGGTGAAACTCGCAGAAATACCTGGTCGCCCACTGCTGAAATACCCCGAGTAATTACTACTTTAAATTAGTGAAGTTTAAATTAAATTTTGTGCAAGAATTACCATGAACATTATGGTATTTACAATATCGATCCAACTGGATACTTATACCGCATGTACATATCGGTACAAAAATACCCCTAGTGCGCCCAATGAATTGTTTGAACATAACAACGTGGCATATTAATACGGGTCGCACACACATACATATATATATATATATATATATATATACGTATATGAATATACATATACATAACGTTACAATATTGCAACGCTATATATCTAAGTAACAACGGGGCAAAATTAAGTAGTCGTATATGTATGTATATATATAAGTAACAGCGCGACAAAATTAAATAGTCACGTACATGTAATTAATAACGCGACAAAATAAATAGTCGCGTATATATATGTATACTTGTACAAAAATATGCATATAAGTTTATTATAAAAACATGCTCCTACTGGGATTTGAACCCGGTACCCTTGGTAGCTCTAGTGAATGCCTTAACCAGTTGAACTGGTGCTCGTATTCATTAGTAAATTGCACCCTCTAGACAGAAGAGTAATAATACCTGTTATGAAAGGAACTTACCCACTAAAGTAAACCACTGATCAAGTACCAAATCATACCCCACCTCGTGCCACTATGTCCGAAAATTTTACCATTCACTAACTCCCATTCTGCTTGCTAATTTTCACGCACTGTCCCCCTCCACATGCTAATGCATGTCTCGAAACCCTCACACCCAGCACCTTCACTTTCACAGTCTAGAGCAGGGCTTTAGTAATTAACTTCTACGTATTGTCCCCCGCATGCTGATGCACTCTGCACGGTTCAGAAAAAAGAATTCTAACACCCACTCTCCCAGTGCTGTTCCCTCCTTATCGCATGTGGGTGTGTCTCGAGTGATAGAGGCTGTAGACTCGCACTAACCCAGATAACCCATCTTCCCTCTTCCTTCTCCGTCGCTCTGAATCCTGGCACAAGGAACTTGGGTTTCTCATTCCTCTGGTGCATGGCCATAGTGTTCTGTAAGTTCCAAAAGTATGGGTAAACTGTCGTGAATCAACAAGGTGCTGTGAGTTTTCCCCAAGCGATTCACTGGGTTGGATAGCAGCTCAAGGTAAGATCATGAACTGTTTCTGTGTAAAGACTCCCTGTTTCTTTTTCTCCTGGTGCCCGAAACAAAACACCACAGCATTACTCATCCAAACCTTCTGTTCCCCTCACCGTTAACCCTCATGCAGTTCCCTAGGCTGTTTCACAAGATCCCTGAGTAAAAGCTACCAGTTCCTCGTTGGAGCACAACCTGAAGTTACCAAGAGCATGAGAGTTTACATTGGTGCCAAGAGACAGCCAAGGGAAAACAACTAATCGACTAAAGCGGTGAGCTTCCTTTAAACTGATATCATAAATAGAAAACAGAGAAGAACAGATCTGTTCGATGCTAACCTGATAACTAATTCAAGTTGTTCGAGTGTTGGCCTGCAGTATGCTAAACTCCCAGAAGTCTTATAAGGGTTGAGTTGGCTTGGTAATGCATTTAAGACAATTCTTAAACCGTTACTAAGTTAGTAGACATGTAAGAAGGTAAAGAAAAAAAAAAGAGAGAAAAGGAACCAGGTTTCAGTTTTCAGTGTTACCGTCCTTATTCTTGAGTCAGTAACAGCAAGTTACTATAAGATTAGCATATTGTCTTGCGCTGTCTGGAGTTTAAAATCTTGTTAGGATACTCAACTACTTAAGCCAACGAAGAGGGAGAAGTTAGAAGTTAGATCTGGGGGCGGAAATAAATCAGCAGAAAAATATGGCATCAGTTCATGATTTATGTCCTACAACTTCTGCTTTCTGTATAGAGAATTTTCAGAGAATTTGCCTAAGTGATTTTGGGCCTGTTTTGAATTCGAAACCTCACTAAACCACCTAGCTATGTGGGAAATCAATCTAGGAGGAATTGGAAGTCAGATTTCGTGAACCAGGAAGAAAAAAATGGAATAGGGAATATCAGGTTCTGCATTATAGATTTTCAGTCAGTTCTTACCAGTCTTAGTTTGAATAAGGTTGCAATGGTTTTGTTTAGAGTCTCAAATCCAGATAAAACTCTTAACTCAGCAGCGAACACCTGAGAGAAACTGAAATGAGATTGAAAGGCAAGTAAGAAACAGAAGACAAACTACACAAGAATTAGCGCACACTGCTGCTCAAAGAAAATACTTGCGGTTAAACCTGTTAACTAACTCAGATTCTGTAACATGCGTTGTCTGTATAACTAGGCTCCAGAGGAGTTGTAAGGGTCTATTAATTACTGATGAACTCAACTCGTTGCTAGTACACTAGACATACTGCTAATAAACTGAGAATTTTAGAGAAAAACAGTTCAGTACAGTAACTAGAAAGTAAAATCTGCAACATTGTTCTTCTGTCTGTTTCAGGTTATGAATTGCACCAGTGGGGTTAGTGGGATAGTCTACGTAGTTTCTTTTGAGTTTAACTATAGCTAAAACGTGAGGCTAGTTGCGAACAAACAGGGAGGTTAGAGGGAGAAACAGATAGCAGCTTGAAAAGGTTAGAGGAAAACAAAACTACCAGTTTTATGTTTCAGTTGCTGTTTTTCGAGTTTTTCAGGTTGCAGATTCTTGTCTCAGTATACGCGCGTCCCAGTAGGTTTAACAGCATTATCTTTGGTTTGTTTTGAAGATTAAAAACTGTATTAAAACGCATACTAAGTAACCGAACAAGTTGGGGAAAAACAGAGAATAGATTAAAGATCAAAAAGAGAAAGTAGAGGTTATATCAGTTACTTGGTTCAGATTGTGTTCTCTTGGGTCGGTTGACAGATAGCATGTAAAGAACTTATCAGAGAGGTGTTCCCTGTTACCTTGAGTTGTTTTTAGGATAAAACCATGACAAAAACATGTAACTAAGAAGCTGAGCAACATGGGGGAACTAGAAGTCAGGTTAGAAAACAAAAAAAAAACTATAGAAGGTGACACATCAATTCCAGGTTTCAGTTTTAGGATAATGTAAATTCAGTAACATAAATAATGTTGCTATGGGTCTGTTTCGAAGTCAAAACCTTGAGTAAACACCTAACTAATTGGATAAGCAATTCAGGAAAGAAATGGGAGTCAAATGAGTGAACAAAGAAAAGAAATAGAAGAGATAATATCAGATGTTGAATTTCAGTTTCGGATTTTTCCTGAAACGTTGTGCTTCTGTATGAACGAATTTTAGAGGGTTTATAAGGGGTATATTGAGTGGTTAACAACCTAAACATACCTAATACACTTAAGCTAAGTTATAAACACTCTGGGTAAGATTAGAAAAACTGGCTTATACTCAAAAAGAAAGTCGTAAAGTTGTTGTACAAAATTTGAATTCACAGTTTTTCTGCAGATTTCCGTTTCTGTAAAATGAGTTTTCAGAAGTGTTAACAGCTTTGTTTTAGGATGTTTTTAAGTTCAAAACTTTTATAATACACTTAGTTAATTGGGCAAAAAGTTTGACAGGAATTGGAGACTGATTAATAATCCAAAACAAAACTTGAACAGGAGCCGAACAGAATCTATTTTGCACTTTCCTGCAGTTACTTGTTTCTGTATAATGAACTTTTAGAGGGGTTAACAGAGTTGTTTTAAGTTGGTTTTTAGCTTAAAACCTCCCTAATACATTTATCTAGTTGGGTGAAAGTTTTGTGTGGATTTGGTAGCAGACTAATGAACTAAAAGAAAGCTAGAGAAGAGATGTACAAACTGTGTTTTCTGTTTTTCTGTAGGTTGCTGTTTCTGTATAACTGTAATACAGTGGGTATAAGAGTGTGGAAATGTTCTGGAAATGAACTCATAACCTTACTGATGTGCCTATCTAGGAGAGTAAACAATTTGGGAGGAAGAAGAAAGCAGTTTAATACATTAAAAGAGAGGTTTAATGGGAGTTTGCACAAGGTTGATGTTTTCGGTTTTCTGAAACTTGTGTCTCTGTATGAACAATATCAAGAGGTGTTAAAAATGTGGTGTTGGTTTAATATTGAACCCAAATCCTTGCTAATACATCTAGTTAAGTTGGTGAAACACTTTGGGAGAGTTTGATGTCAGTTTGTTAACTTAAACATGGAGTAGAATGAAGATATTCAGGGTGTGTTCTCAGATTCTGTTATGTTACTGTTCTGTCTAGATGTGTTTCAAGGTGGTTAGAAGTGCTGGATTAGGTTGGATATGAGTATAAAACTTTTCTAAGATGCCTAGTTAAGAGGGGATACTTTGTAGGAAGATTAAAAGCAATCTTAGGTGAACTTGTTACATGTCGGTACTTAAAGATACCCTAGAACAATAGCTAGAGTAAGGACTTAGTTAAGCGTGTAAACCGACAATGAAGACGTCCTAGGGGTGAATAAAGTCTGAGGTTAATACCTGGAATGTTTCTAAGGGCTAGTATCAGTTGAGCATTCAACAAAAAAATTCACCTAGGGAACAACCCCGATAAACTTGATAAACTAAGAGAAATGTCACAAGGGTCATCACATGAAATTATAAACTGACCAATCGTTTTTAATTAACGTTAGGGCCGTACGAACGCCAGCTGGGACTCCATGTGTGTGTGAGACAACTCTTGCTTCTAAATCAGGTATGGACATGTGTGGTTCGTATGTTGCCGTGTTACACGGCTTGTGTGCTGTGTGCCTTGTTTGTTTATGACCACAAGACTAATGCATGAAAATGAATGTTTATTTTACCGTGCTTATTTGTCTGTTGTGAGCTTGTGTAAGGCATGTGAATGGATTAATTATTTTCCTTGCTTACCTGCTTGCTATTATTGTGCATATTGTTTGCACGCACACAGTAGTGTAGTCCCTTCTCGTTGATGAATCCTTGAGATGAAACACAACGAACTTCGTAAACAAACCAAAAGAACTATAAAAAGGGAAAACTCCTCTTAACTATAGAGGACCTCTAAAGACACCCACTATGGTGTCGAGTGATCAAAGATAATGATAAGCCAATACATTGAGAATGAATAGGGAGACGGACCCTTTGTATCCGGGGTAAAGACCATAACATTGAGAAGGAATAGGGAGACGGACCCTTTGAATCCGGAGAGGCTAGTAACATTGAGAATGAATAGGGAGACGGACCCTTTGTATCCGGGGTAAAGACCATAACATTGAGAAGGAACAGGGAAACAGACCCTTTGAATCCGGAGCAGAGGCTAGTAACATTGAGAATGAATAGGGAGACGGACCCTTTGTATCCGGGGTAGAGACCAGAACATTGGAAGGCATAGGGAGACGGACCCTTTGAATCCGGAGCAGAGGCTAGTAACATGGAAAAGGAATAGGGAGACGGACCCTTGGAATCCGGGGCAATGGCCAGTAACATTTAAAAACAACAGAGAGAGAGAAAGCTATCCGGGAATGGAGGATTAGCTATGGACAAGACGTACTCCAAATTGTGGTGATAAGAGAAATCACAAATAACCCTTAAGGAAACAAGGAAAGATTAACACCTACATGAGATGGTCACGGGATCTAAATTACATCCCCAGACCTGGTGCGAGGAAAGAGAAAGAAAATACACTTTAAGGGAACAAGAGAAAAGAAATGAAAACACACAACGCTCGTACGATCCCATAGTGAGGATCATGGGTATTACATACCTATATACACGTTTTATTATGTACATGATTGCTGTTGTGTTACTAGCAGCTTGTTGTGCTTGGTTGCGTGTTTGATGTGCTATGATGCCAGCATGTTATGCTTGGATGTTTGTTGATATTGCTATGCTACCTTAAAGTGTGTATGACGTCATGATATATTGTGGTGTATCTTACTGCTTTATTAATAGCATGTAAAATGACTTAATAATATTCGACCAACTAGTCGTGTGGCCCGGTAACATGCGGGCTACACACGTTCATACTCAGCGTAGTTTGCTGAGTCCTTCCCAAACCAAATTTTTACAGGTATTATGCCGGACGAACGGAGCGTAGGCGGGATGGCTACCATGGGGGTAGTCTATCTGGGCAGGACTTCTGAGTTTGGAATAGTATGTTAGTGTACGGGTTGTTACTAAACCCGAGTTGTACTTTTCAGTTTATGATTTAGTAATTGTATTGTAGACACTCGGTATTTGGGAATTTTATCTATATTGTACATGAGTTTTATTGAGGGCTGTTTCCAGTCATGCAGACCGTAACTAAGTATTAGTGATGTGGTCTGTCAACCACGTGGGTGGTTGGCATCTGTAGCACCCGGATGATATCGAGAATCCGCTGCGTAGTTATCATGTAACATGACTAGGAGCTTGGTTCTGTTCTATTGAAAGTTTATTCGGGGGTGTTACAACTGCGAACTCCAGGTCCCGTCGTCGAACATCAGCATATGACTTCTGCCTATCTTGAGCAGCTTTCATGTTCTCTCTGATTTGCTGAACTTCAGCCTTAACTTGTTCTAAGTACTCTGGTCCTATAATGACCGTCTCACTACACCGACATGGTCTACCGTACAACGCTTGAAAAGGTGCCATCTTGATCGAAGCGTGATAGCTGTTGTTGTACGAAAACTCGATCAGATGCAATCTGTCAATCCAACTGCCCCGGAAGTCTAAGGCACATGCTCTCAGCATGTCCTCGAGTGTCTGAATAGTACGCTTAGTCTGACCATCTGTCTGAGGATGGAACGCGGTACTCAGCTTGAGTTCTGTACCCAACGCTTCTCTGGTAGCTCTCCAGTACCTCGAAAGGAATCTGGTATCTCTATCTGACACTATGGTCTTTGGTATGCCGTGATGTCTCATGATTTCTTTCTCAAATAACTCAGCTAATTTGGTCACCTTCCAAGTATCCTTCATCGGTATGAATCGGGCTACTTTGGTAAGGCGATCCACCACCACCCATATCATGTTGAGACCTCCCCTAGCAGGTGGAAGCCCAACTACGAAGTCCATGGAGATATCATGGAACTTCCACTCCGGAACTGGCATCGACTGTACCATTCCGCCCGGTCGTCGGTGCTCGAATTTCACCTTCTGGCATGTGAGACACCTCAAGACGAACTCGGTAACATCTGTCTTCATCCCCGACCACCAGAAGTATCTCTTCATGTCTTTATACATTTTAGAGGCTCCCAGATGGATGGAAACTGAAGAACAGTGTGATTCTCTAAGTATACGGTCTTTCAGATCCGTGTTGCCTCGTGGTATGCATAACCGGCCCTTAAGTCTATCAGATCATCATCATGTAGTCTGAAGTCGTATTTCTGACTCTAAGGTACCATCTGTCAGCTTCTGTCTGACCTCTCTCATGTACTCATCTGTCCTCTGAGCCTCTCGCACCTCATCAACCAAGCTGGAGAAAGAAACTAGCGAATGGAGTGAGTGTGCTCGACGGCTCAGGGCATCTGCTACAACATTGGCCTTCCCTTCTTTGTAGGAGGTCAATGTCATAGTCTTTCAGAAACTCTAACCATCTCCTCTGTCGAAGATTTAACTCCTTCTGAGTGAATATGTATTTCAAACTCTTGTGATCGGTGTAGATCGTGACACTAACCCCATATAAGTAGTGGCGCCATATCTTCAAAGCGAAGACTACAGCTCCCAGCTCTAAATCATGTGTGGGGTAGTTCTCTTCATGTTTCTTCAACTGGCGTGAGGCATATGCCACCACCTTGCCATGTTGCATGAGCATGCAACCCAGCCCTCTGCCGGATGCATCACAATAAACCTCAAAGCCCTCTGTACTGTCTGGAATGGTCAGAACCGGTGCAGTGGTCAGTGAGTCCTTCAAGCGCTGAAATGATCTCTCACAGTCAACTGTCCACAAGAATGGTGCGTCCTTCTTCATCAGACTGGTCATCGGTTTCGCGACCTTGCTGAAATCTCTAACAAACCTCCTGTAGTAACCTGCCAGACCGAGAAAGCTCTGGATGTCGGTAACAGTCTTCGGCCTTGGCCAAGTACGTACGGCATCAATCTTTGCTGGATCCACTGCGATCCCAGCATCTGAGATGACATGACCTAGGAAAGAGACCTGGTCAAGCCAAAACTCACACTTGGAGAACTTAGCGTATAGCTAGTTCTCCCTCAGTATCTCCAATACCCTCCTCAGATGTTCCTCATGCTCAACCTTAGACTTCGAATATATCAAAATATCGTCAATAAAAACCACAACCGACTTGTCCAGCTGCTCCCGGAACAAGCGGTTCATCAGATCCATAAACTTCGCCGGTGCGTTCGACAAACTGAACGACATCACAGTAAACTCATAATGGTCGTATCGTGTCCGGAATGCCGTCTTCTCAATGTCTCCCTCCTTAATGGCTATCTGATGATACCCGATCTGAGTCAATCTTGGAAAACACAGATGCTCCCTTCAACTGATCGAACAGATCGTCAATGCGGAGTAGTGGGTACTTATTCTTCACTGTCACTGCATTCAGCTCTCTGTAGTCGATGCAGAGGCGGAGACTACCATCCTTCTTCTTCACGAAGAGAACTGGCGCTCCCCAAGGTGACACACTTGGTCTAATGAATCCTTTATCTAACAAATCTTTCAATTGTTCCTTTAACTCAGTCATTTTGCCGAGCCATACGGTATGGTGCTTTGGCTATCGGTCCGGTACCAGGTAGCAGCTCAATGGTGAACTCTACCTCCGGAGGAGGTGGCATGCGGCAGTTCCGTTGGAAATAAAGTCGGGGAACTCTGACACTACCGGAAGTCGGGGTCGAACTCAGGGTCTCTCTATGTCCTGTACATAGCAGAGGTATACTTCTTCCTTTCTCCTTAATTTCTATGCATTGCCATGGCGGTGATGATCTTAGTCGAAGGCTCTGGGCTCTGGCGGTATGATATTGTTACCCAGATGGACTCCTGAGCAGCAATCTATGCTCGGGCAGAGAAATACGTCCCTTGTTTGCCGATCCAACCAGTTCATCCCGAAGATAACATCAAATCCTAGTACTGAACTCAATGAAACTGATGGAAAGTCTTCTCCCTTAATTCTGATAATGGCTCCCGGTAGTAACGAGTGCAATGAACCTCCTTAGACGGGAGCGTAACCGTGAAGTCGGGAGTAGCTCATCAGCGTCTAGCCAACCTGCTCGCGAATGATGCCGAGACAAAGGTATGCGAGGCCCTGAGTCGAGAGAACTGATGCCTCAATCCCATTAATCGGAAAGGTGCCGGTGAGGATAGTACCGCTGGCGTCGGCCTGTGCCTCTGTAAGTATGCTTAGTGCACCTTCCGTACTGAGTCCAAACTAATTGTGTTCACAAGCTTCATGAGTATTGATGGTATAACAGAGTCGTAACATTTATATGAACAACACTTTTTTATTCATGACCATCCTGTTTACAACATGTGCTTCAATCTTACATCTCATTCTCATTCCATTCTAACATTACATGGCTAATATTGTCTAAGGTTAGGTTTAATCTTCCTGGTCTCATATGCGTCGCATTGATTACTGCTGACGGTGTTGTATTCAGCTTGATCCTCTTAATCCCATGGTATAACATCCTGGATTCTCCTCCCATAATTAACACATCACCTGACTTAAGCACTAACTTATCTGCACGGTCCGCACGCTTCTGCTCGCCGTATAAAAATTTGCATCATCCCAATGGACCAGACACTACGGGTATCCTCTTTCGAGAGACTCCGTTGTCTCGTCCTTGTCCTGGTGTAGTCCCAGTCTCCCATCTTTCTCGTAGAAGTTTACAATGCAAATGTCTGCCTGGATGTCTGGAATCGGTTCAGCTTCCAACTGCTGAGCGATTTCCACGACTTGTGTAATAACTGGATGGAACTCTTCGGGTATTCCGGTGGTGAGACTCCATCTTGTTCCCTCATGGTTTGGTATTCTTGGCATACGGATTCCAATCCTTGCCCAAGCTCATCATCTTAATTTCATCCTTGCTCCCCCTGGGTACTACGGGTGTAAAAACCTCCCGGTCCCATTCCTAGTTGATTGCATCTTCTGATGATGGCTATTTGTGCTTCGGGGGTCAGGTAACCCCTTAAAAAATCATACCTGGGCGGATAACCTGACATTGTTCGGTTGCAAAGTCTATGGTTCGATGTCGGTGTGCCGGGTTAGATGTAGACGGTATTGGGTAGCAAATGTTGAATCTTCCTAAAGTGGTAGTAGGTTATATCTTACTTAAGTTCTAATCTCATCTTATTTTACTTAACTCATTTATTCACCAAAAGCATGATAAGCGGTAAGCAGGTAGTTTTTATTACTAATGGTTATAGTGGTACCTGGCCTCGATGAGGGTTCAGGCTCATCGTCCCGGTCCACCATGTGTAAAGTGGGTCCCGTCTTCTGGGTCACCCGTGGGTTCTTGTCCGCCAGCTGCTGCACCTTCCTCTGACCGTTAGATCCAGCTCCTGATCGGTGTTGCCCTTGCCCCTGGTATCGGGCCTATAGGCTCTGCTAGCAGGGTTCCGGTAACACTCATATGCTCGATGCCCGTAGACTCCACAAAAGTTGCACTCCACTTTATTCCCTTTACAGTCGAGCCCGGGGTGGTCCTTGTGACACCACCTACAAATGAAGCGTCGCTGGTAGCCACCACCGGCTCCCTTCTCAGTCTCAGATCCTGATTCATAATGTCAATTCTCATATCTCAAATGGTTACTAATTTGTTTCTTAACTCATTTAACCAATTCCTTACCCTTTGGCGCCTTAGAGCGCAGGGGTGTAGCAGCAATAGCATATGTCAACTTTAATGGCTCATCCGAAGCCTTCTCCTTTTCCTCCCTCCCCTTTGGGTTCTGACTTTTCTGGGCCTGAGGCTGGTACTTTTGTTTCTTGTACCCTCCTTGCCCTTGACTTTCTGAGCTCTTACCACACTCTTCCTCTTTGCATTCTCGTCCCTCAGCTAGACGGTAATCTCAACCTTAGCAGCGGCGTGATAGCACTCCTGCTTTTCCATAGTATTAGTCACACTTATTTCTCATAACCTAAATCTTACTCATTACTTACTCAAATCTCAATCATTCTTATTACCTGCAAGGTAGTGTAACTCGTCGGCCCCATGCCGTAGCGGAGTCGATGGCTAAGCCCGCCATAGAAGCGGTCCACCAAGATCTGGTCAGAATATCCAAGACTGGCAGAAGACGGAGCAAGGCAGTGAACTCTGAGTAATACTCGTCCACTGTCATCTTGTCCGTCTGCCTAAGCGCATCCAACTGCAAGCGCTTCTTCGTCTGGACATGGGGGTAGTACTTTGCTCGTAGCAAGGCAGTGTACTGTCCCAGCCGAACTCTGGATTGGCCACATGCTCGGCCCTCACCAGCTTCCACCATTCGCCTGCCGCCCCCTTCAGATAGAAAGCGGCTAGGCGCACCTTGATCCCAGCAGGGACATCAAGGGTCTCGAAGGCGGTCTCAGCTCGGAGATGTAACATCAAGCCTTGGCAAGGGTGAACTCGGGATCTCCCCCCTTAAAATGAGCGGGCGAGATTTGCTCTAGAGCTCTGCACCCAGTTTGGTTCCCTAGGTTGTGGCGTGGAGGGGTGCCCCACAGCAGGATGGTCTAGCCCATATGCCCTAATTGGTGGCAGCTCGATCTCTGTGATCGTCTGCCCTCCAGGTATTCCTGAATATCATCACCCTGGCGCGACCTCGGGGGGGTCGTTTTTCTGATTCACCCTAGGACGTCCTGCCACTGAACCAGCATAACAACATTAGATCGTATTCACCACTGTTTCGGTTAGTGAATTTATAACGTCCGTAGACGGTAAAGACAATCCACACTTATTAGTGGTCATCTGACTCTACTCACTCTAAAACTTCTCACACCCTTAACCCAACACTCATTCCTTAACTTGTATCCTAACTCGGTGGTTACTTATGTCCGGTATTTCTGATCAGAGCGTAACTACGCTCTGATACCACTTTTTGTAACAACCCATCCAACGCCATTCGTGGTTATCGCCAAAACTGAACACTAATCGAACACGTCGCAGCGGGAATAAACAACACCTGGACCTGCCACGGTTTGATCGTTAGAATATACCGGCCTTATCATTTACAATACTTATCCAAATTACTTATCCAACTCAGAACATCACCAACCTCAATACCACAACCAACCGAGTACAAGTATCTCAAACATAATCTCAACCTTACATCAGCTTAATATAAACAGTCGGGTGCACAGGCGCAACCCAAACTCAAAATAAACACCCCACCCTAAGTCTAGCCGCTCCTACTCTCGTAGTGCGTCCTCATGGGTCTCTTACTGCAAGTGTAAAAATAGCCCCCGAGGGGGTCAGCACGAATGCTGGTACACCCTCCATGGCCCCCAAGCTAACGGGGCTACGACGACTAATTGTCGATAGCATGGAAATTGATTACATACACAAGCATAATATGAAGTGCAATAACAATAACCACAGATGAACATATATAGTTCACAAACAATGAACGACTCAAGCGTTCCCTTATCAAGTGGGTTAGTAACCCTTCCTTAGTCCTCATTTCCTTAATCTCATTTCCTTACCTTACCTTAATCTTAATCTTAACCTCAGTATACAACCTTTCCTGGAAGGGAATAGGTTGTAGCTTAATTCGAACCTGGGATTTAGGTGATCCACCGCACCATCTTAATGCCACCTACTCTGGACGGGAGTCCAGCGTAGCTGAGCCGGCAACCGGCCCTAGGCTACAAGTCCGAAGACAAGTCCTTAAGCGGAGGGCGGATCTGATTCAGATACCGTCCCCCTTTTTCCTTAGCATGCATGACCGGAGATCGGTCCCGGGTTTCCTCACTCAAGTGCCAGTTAGTAGAAATTTTAATCATCATGTGCTAGCTAAGCCTTAACGGGCATTAACCAACAACCATCAAACTTAACTCTTATTCTTAATCAGTAAGTACTAAACTTGGTTAGTAGCAATCTCAAGTCTCGCGGGTTAGTGTAAAGATAACACAAACACAACGAGTACAATATAACCGGTTGCATGC
This sequence comes from Limonium bicolor, assembly GCA_023374045.1. Lineage (NCBI taxonomy): Eukaryota > Viridiplantae > Streptophyta > Magnoliopsida > Caryophyllales > Plumbaginaceae > Limonium > Limonium bicolor. Next base: position 204,450,424 of record CM041780.1, read on the forward strand.
TTTATCTTGTTTTAGTCATAGCAATTAAACAGATAGCACACAAGCCGAGGGACACCTCGTTAGCAAGCAGGTCACAAGAAGGATTGTACGTTCACCGTCGATCGGTGTTTGATTAATCTTTTCGGGGTCCCAATTCACAAACCTAAACATTCATTCATTTTTAGGTCATTAGTTATTTGCACCTTACTTACTCACTTAGTCCCTAAGGATTCCCATTCAATAACCTCTCAAGTCTTTGCCACTTAGCTTACAAACTTAACTTTAAACATTAAAACTTATACTTAATCTTAACTTAATTCCTTGAGTTCTTAGGGTCCTAATCATTACTACCCTACAAAGGGATACCTTATTACCTATTACCATTCTTAGAATTCAAAATTTCTTTTTTTTTTTATTTTAGGCTCGACCGAACTTCCGACCGACCTACCTAAGGTCGGTCCATTCCAGAACACTTCACCGTTTGAAATTTTTACCCCGACCGACCTTGCAAGTCCGGTCCCCAAGGTCGGGTCCATTCCCGAGAGTTTCCCCGAGGGAAATTTAAGCTCGACCGAACTTGCCAAGTCCGGTCCTATGTCGGTCGATTCCAGAGACTTATTACCGTACAAAATACATGCCCGACCGACCTTGTAAGTCCGGTCCCAAGGTCGGTCCATTCCAGAAACTTTCGGTAGTGTAAACTGAGCTCGACCGACCTTGCAAGTCGGTCCTAAGGTCGGTCGGCTCCAGAACCTTGTTTCTAAATTCTCTTTCAACTCCAAACTTCTCCTCACATATCCTAATATGTTATAAACCTCATTTGGGCACCTCAAATACACCTTAAGCCCTCCTCAAAACACATTAAATCATTCACCAAGATTCACCTTAGTCATTATGCATTTTCCTTGTAATAATGCTAACACTTGTAATGTTTTCCTCTAGGTTCTAGGTGGTGGTTCATACCTAATGTAACCACTATGCCAAATGTTTCCTCACCACTATAACATCATCTCCCAAGCATTTTTCACCATCTAAAACTCTTTTATGCATTTACTTAAAGTTCCTTCACAAGTTTAAACTTCCATCCATCAACACATTATTTCCTTCCTAGTTGTACACCAACATTTGCCTAAGTCCTAAATACTCAAATACATTCTCTTGTTTCCTAAATCCTTCATGGTGATACCTAAGTCATTAGAACACCTTATTCTCACCCTTTTTCATCAAGACAACCTCTAGAACATCCTAGTACTTCCTTAGTCGTTAAATCCCCTTAGAATATCTGAAACACTTAAGTTCTCCTTTAAATTTTGCCATGGGTTCTCTAGTACATAGCACATCCTAACACATGGTTTTTCTCCATCAAACAACCAACATCACCCAAATTCTCATCACAACACCTTAACACACAATTTACACTAAAACTTCACCACATCATCATATAGTGCTTAAACTTAGAATGCTTGGCACTTAGGCCCTTAAATGACAATAATCTTAACCACTGAATTTCCACATATATTTGCCTTCAACCTGCGAGTACACACAACAAGGCTCCCATTGAAATAAAATGCTTCTTGTAATTCATCTCCACATTGTTTTAACTATCTCTTCTTCTCATTTGCTCTTAATCACAAGTTCACAAACATAGTCATTGTTTCTCCTAGGTTTTATAACACCTTCCCAATATAAACTCTACACTAAACTCATCACATATTAAATCCCATTCCCTTAAACAATAAACGCCTTAAGGTAAGTAATTTACCTTGTTCTTTTACAAGCTTAAAAAGCTTTCTTCCTTAGGTTTTTCTTTGTTCAATCTCGGTCACCAATGTGTATCTCCTTGCCAATGTTCTAACCAATATCCAATGACTCCAATGAGTACTAGATAACACATTAACCCTAAGGAACAAACCCTAGGTTAAAAATATGCTTTAAGGTATTAAGGTGATTGTTTTACCTTGGTTTCTCAAGACAAACTTGGATATGAAGCAATAAGGACCTCCTATCTCCTTTGAAGAGTAGAAACAGCTAGAACAAGGCATAAACATGGAGTCCCATGAGTACTAATTTTCGGACATGTGAAGAAAATGGTGGAAACCTAGATTTTCTTGCACTTTCTTTACCTTAAGAGAATGGAGATGCCAATGGAGTCTCCAAGCTTGAGTTTTCTCCTCTAATGGTGGTTTGACTTGGCACCAAATCAAAGCTCTTGCAATTTCGAAAAGATAGGAAGAAGGAGCTTGAGCTAATTAAGAAGAATATGTATTTGTTTGGATTTGGAGCTAAAATGAGCAAGATGTAACCAAGGAAGGATGGAGCTTTCATGGAGGTGAGTTTTATGTGAATGGAGAGGGAGAGAGCAGCTCAAAACCGTGGGAAAACAAAAGAGAATGAAGAAGTGAGGAGAGAGAACTAATAAAGTGTGATATTTATGTAAAAGGTGAATAGTGCTTTTACTTTATAACTCTTATTTGCTTTCTTATTTGCTTAATGACTCATGAAGGTGGTGACTCACCTCATAAGAAACTGGCCCCCTTTAATAATGAGGGTAATTAAGTCTTTGTTGACCAAATGTCTCACTTATATAGACTTATGTTATAAACTAGCTTAATTAATTCATTATTCACAAACGAGGCACATTGTTGTGAAATTTTTGATTTCCCATTGATATAGACTTCCAAATGTGATACTATATAGTACACATGTTAATTAAAGAGTAATGATGGACATTTAGCCATTCAAAACTCATTTACAAGACAATTTTTCAAAAACGTGCTTTAAGACTCCTTAAAGCACATTTTGTGTTTTAACTTGTTTTCAAGCTTGGTTTTCTTTGGTAATTGATTTAAAATGACCATTATGATATTACTAAGGTCTTAGAACAATATTTGGGTACTCTCCCAAGTCTCTCCAAGTTTAGAGCACGTTTTTGCTAAAACTGCTCTTTTGGTGTTTCCTTATATTTTCTTTGATTAGAAATGTTTCTTAATGTTTCTAAGGCCTTATTTAGCCTCCTTATATCTTAGTTTATCATTTAAACACCATATCTAAGTTTGGGGTATTTCACTCTCGGATCTTGGGGTGGTCATGGCACACCCTAACGTTCCACATGGCCAAATTCATGGGTGGGTGTTGGGGGGGGGGATGGGGGGGGGGGGGGCAGGTATAGTAGAGCTTGGATCGATTAAAGAGAATTGAGTTTAAGAGCTGGATGGAGAGGTCTTCAGCCGAGAGCGGGGAAAATACTCCTTAGGAAGTTTCCCTTTAAGGGGGATAACTTGCCAATAATCCAAAGAATATTAAGCAACATTTGGAGCAAGAGGGACATAAGGGGACATGACTGGACAGGAGCGGGCCTTCCAACACCTAGGCTATAGGGGGGGGAAGAAGAAAGTAGGGTAGGGGCGGAACTGGGGGCCTGGGCAGAGGGGTCCAGAAGAGAATCCTTTGAGGTCTAGGGGATGGGAGGGGGAACCTTCGGGGCGGGGGGCAAAAGGGCAAGAGGGGAGATGGGGGGGGAGGGGTGGGGAGGATAGGCGAAGCTAAAGACACGGGGATAGGGGAGGGTTTAGGAATGGACCTAGAAGGGGCTAGACCCGGACATTGCACGAAGAAGTGCCTAAGAAGATTATAGGAGGAGCAGGTAATTAGTTACCAATCATAAACGACTTGCTAGAATAGAGTGCCCCCAGGAGTGCAAATTTCAATCTCTCTAATAATGTCTGCATTGAAATCGACTTCAACTAGGGCTCTAGGAAAAACGATTCTTGATTGGATTGGTCTGTATGCTGGGGGAGGCCAATCTTAGAGAAGATTTTCCTGAGGCTTGATTGGGACCAAAGCTAATGGCAAGACGATGGAGTTGGATCCACATAGGAATATGGTTAAGGTCTTTCGGGTTGAAGGAAATATCTAGGGACCATTTCTTGAGGACTAGAGATGAGGCATTCAGAAGCCAAGGGCCTTTATTAAGGACTTGTTGAAGGTCCTCCTTTATCAAAATGGAACAAGAACCACCTTTCATCGTGGAGAATGATTTGGGAGGTAGCAGCAAAACTTCAGGCTCTTTTGACTAATTCTTTGACAATATTAAAACCGTGTTTCTTACCCCATATATGTCCCACTAAAGAATTTCTTCAATATTCAATCTCAGGGGATATATTGTCCTCTTTGATAGAGACATAAGGACTATGAGAGTCACTGTTATCATCATGTTCCAAACACAATGTCATTCCAGTTATTGATTTTTGTTTCACACAAAGCATTTCAAGGAATGAAGGATTGACCTTCGGGCCAGAGGGTTTAGAGAACTTACCTGGAACATAGGGTTTCAAAATCCTTTTGGCAATGGTAACTTTGTCTTTGATCATTACTAGGAAGCTAAATAAATCATCAACAAACACATGTGTGAGCCTCAATTTTTAAAACCCTACCCTATGTTGATTAAGATTGGTTAGGATCTAGTCGGGTTTTTAGGTCCACTTATAACCTAAGATTAATAACTATGTCATATAACATTAATTATTAAAACCTAAGTTGGCTCACTGGAACCTATTATGAGTCACCACCTATTTTAACCTAGATCAAATTAGGAAAGGAGAGTTCAGGTTCGGGGGCTTGATATTCGACTTAATTAGGGTTCAATTACTTTCATTACCCCTAGAAGTCGTTTTTCCTCTACTTAGTTTAATTACGGCCTATTATGAGTCATTTTAACCTAGTGCGCGCTTCTGATTTTTTTGTATTTTTAACATTTTTGATAGAAAATTAAAGTGAAAAGTGAAATTACCTAAACTAGGGTTTTGGAGGCAGAATTAGGTCAAATTTTGTTTCCGTCCGTAGCCACGGACCTAATGTCCGTAACCACGGACCCTAGTTAACCTATGTGAAAATAAAAGTCGAATAAAACAGAAAACAAAATTTTGAAAAGTCCGGGGCCACGCACAGGCTGTCCATGGGCCCGGACATGTAACGTTAAAACCCTGATTTTTGAAAATTTTAAAATACCGCCACCGTCCGGGGCGTCTGGGTTACGGACAAGGCGTCCGGGACCCCGGACATAGCGTCTGTGGGTGCGGACCGCCCTCGGACGGTGGTGTTTGGGTGGTTTCCGACGGTGTTTTGAGCTCAAATTTAAGGGTGTGTAGCCTGAAAGATGTACAAGACGTTAGTGAGTGAAAGTTTTCAATTTGACTATGAATTAAGGACCAAACTTATTGAACAAGTTAGTGGACATAAACACAAACAAATCTTAATTCAGAAGCAAAGAAAAGTCAATTCAAAGAGGAATTTCAACCAGAAGTGTATTGAGATCAGTGGAGTTAAAGAATTTGAATTTTAACCTGTTTTGGCTTTGAGATTTGGTTGTTCCTTCACGTCGGGAAACTTCGAACGCTTCGTTGATAGCCAATCCGGCTCAACTTCGACCCGAGCTTCTGACTCCTTCTTACTTGAATGTTTAAGGACGGTTTGCTTCTGTATTTTGGTGTTTTGGTGCTTGGAAGTTCAATGGGAGAAGAAGGATGAGTTTTTGGTGATTCCGGGGTGATTTCGGCAGTGTTTCGGTATTGATTAAGGCTTGGAAGTGTAAAAAACGTGGGGGGAAGGTTTGTGGCTGTGTTTCTGACTTGGGGAATGTTCTCCCTGCCCTAGGTCATTTTTGGAAGGTCCTTTTATAGAAAGAGCAAGACCATGTTGATAGAACAAGATTTTTATCTAAAACCCTGATTTTGTGCTCTAAGGGAATCTGATTTTTTAGAATATGCTGCAGGCCAAGAAAAATTATGAAAGTTTAACTGAAGGTATAGGATGATTTTTAAGAATTTTGAGAGTTGGAATCGGGTTATTTTGATAAATAACCGATTAGATAAAAATCCCACTATCTGGAATCTCCCATAATTCATAACTAATTATTGGAAAGTCAAAATAACGAAATTCCAACAGAATTAGTCTCTAAAAATCACCCTCTATCTTATATTAACATTTCATGACATTTTTATGTGATTTCAATATTCTCCAGAGGAGAGAGAAAATTGCAAAAATGATTGAATTTCTCTTTTAAATTTGGGCTAAGGTTCCAAATAAGATAATTTCAGGTTTATGACTTTATGTAGTCATGCTAACCATGTGACAATTTTATTTACATTTTGGACACCTTTTTTATTTCTATTTTGAGGCTATTTCATGTGTTAATTATTAAAGAAATTAGCTTATAATATGAATTAAAAGCTAAATTTCCAGAATAAACATTATCAAAAAATCATGAAATACCTTTCATAATGACTATGATATATGGAAGTGTTTGGAGATAATGAACAAGTCATATGAAAATAAAAAATCCCGAAAATGTCCTTGGAAAATCCCGCCTTGGTGCTTTATGACCGTTTTGCCCTTTGTAACATGTATGCCTTAGAGACTATTCCGAGGGGGTTAAAATTTTGGGTATAACAGATTGCCCCCCGTCAACTAGGCTTTGTAATGAAGACGAGAAGACTAGTTGATGCTTGAGTGGTACCCCAAAATTTTGGATCCTAAAAGACCTCGTATGCCGTTTGAAATCTAGTGGGTTATGTCGAGCTATTTGAAAGCGCTGACTACCTAAAGGAGAAGGAGATGTTGTTGAACTATTCGAAGGCACCAACTACCTGAAATGATGATATGTTGTCGAGCTATTCTAAGACGCTGACTACCTAAAGTGATGAAAATGATGTCAAGCTATTCTAAGGCGTTGACTACCTAAAATGTGGTGAAAATGATGTCAAGCTATTCTAAGGCGTTGACTACCTAAAAATGGTGAAAATGATGTCAAGCTATTCTAAGGAGTTGACTACCTAAAAATGGTGAAAATGATGTCAAGATATTCTAAGGCGTTGACTACCTAAAGTGATGAAAACGATGTCAAGCTATTCTAAGGCGTTGACTACCTAAAAATGGTGAAAATGATGTCAAGCTATTCTAAGGCATTGACTACCTATAATGAATGAAATGAATGCAATGTTTTTAATGGAAGCAGGTAAACTAGGGAGTGGTACTAGGTCTTACTACGAGCCTAAAGGGATGATTCTAGGTCTTATGACGAGCCTAAGGATGGTGCTAGGTCTTATGGCGAGACTAAAGGTTGGATCTAAGTCTTATGTCGAGCCTAAAGTGAATAAATGTAAGAGAGGTCTTCTGGGTGCCTGAAATGGTTGAATGTAAGGTAGGTCTTATGGGTGCCTGAAAGGATTGAATGTAGGGTAGGTCTTATGGGTGCCTGAGGTTGCTTTTTGTGGTGATAGGACTTATGTGTGCCTAAGGTTTGGAGGTGAAACCCATCCTAACTCGGTTGCTTATGGAGACCGAGACCCACCTAACTCGGTTGCTTATGGAGACCGAGATCCATCTAGCTTAGTTGCTTATGGAGACTGAGATCCATTCTACTCGGTTGCTTATGGAGACCGAGACCCATTCTACTCGGTTTTATGGAGACCGAGATCCATCTAACTTGGTTGCTTATGGAGACCAAGATCCATCTAACTCAGTTGCTTATGGAGACTAAGATCCGTTCTACTCGGTTGCTTATGGAGACCGAGACCGTTCTACTCGGTGCTTATGGAGACTGAGATCCATCTAACTCGGTTGCTTATGGAGACCGAGATCCATCTAACTCAGTTACTTATGGAGACTGAGATCCGTTCTACTCAGTTGCTTATAGAGACCGAGATCCATCTAGCTCAGTTGCTTATGGAGACTGAGATCCGTTCTACTCGGTTGCTTATGGAGACTGAGATCCGTTCTACTCGGTTGCTTATGGAGACCGAGATCCATTCTACTCTTAACTAGGCTAATTGAGGAATGCAGAATGCTTGATGATGCAAAGATGTGAAGTATGTTTTATGCAAATGATTGTGGCAAAAAGCAAATTGTCAAAGTTCCAAACATGGAAATGAAGAGGTTTATGTGGGTATTGCAAAATGAAATTGAAGTGCTTGAAAAGACTGAAAATTGTCCAAAGTAAGAAATTGCTGGAAATATGCCAGACACGACCATGATGAGATTTATGAAACTGAAGTGTTTGAAGGAAATTGTCCAGGACAAGAAGTTGCTGAAAAAGGTGCCAAACATGGCAATATTTAAAGAAAATTTGTCTACTGAAAAGGAAAGTGAAAATATCGTTTCTTGACTAAAGATTTCAGATTCGTAATTTATCTCCTAGGAGATGAACATGCCACTGGTGTGGTATGATGTTTGATGTGGAGATCTCTTGAGTGGTGATCAAGGTTTATGAAGGGCCATGGAATTTATGTGGAGGTATAGGCTTATGAAGTTCCCGTGGTATATGATGTGGAGGTAAGGGCTTATGTGGGCCTGTGTGGTATGATGTGGAGGTAAAGGCTTATATGGGCCTGTGGTGTGATGGTGTCGGTGGTGCTTAATGTTTGGGTTTCGATTGGTGTTGTCATAGCAATTGTTGGAACCAACAATTGCCCCCACTATTTTCCTTTAAGACAATCTGAGCTAGAGTCCATGGCAATCGATCGGAACGATCGATTGCCCCTAGTATTTTCTTTGGTTAAACATGCAAACAAGTCTTATCCTCACATGGTCAAGGATTATGTCCTGATGTGGTGCTTTCTATCCTACACTCAAAGTGTTTGATGCTTGCACTCGTGCTCTCCTTTTGGTCAAAACATATCAACCATTGAATTTGACATTTGCTAGATTTACGCGTTCAACCTGCTACTTTCACGTGATTGGATACACAACTACTAAGTCGGAAGTCTTTTAAGCTTATAACGTGGCTATGGAGTGTGATGAAAGACAATGGGACGATGGAGGAATGTTTAGGATATGTGGAGCTATAAGGGTGACCAAAGCTGTAACTTGCACCTTCTCTCGGACTTGCCTTCTTTGTCTTGAAGTCGTTTGGCTACTTCGTGATGACTTCGCTTGTGAGCTTGGAACTTGGGACTTTTGAATTGTTCCTTGCACCTTCTCTCTTTCTTCTGATTTTGGATTACTTCGAGGCTTTCCAGATTTGCCTTTCTTTGAATCTCTTTTTCCTCGGGGTTCTTGTGTTTCCCGGTTTTGAACTTTGAGAGCTGTTTTTTGACGTGAGCTCATGGGAATTTGTGTCTCTTTGGGACCATTTGTGGATCATTTCATTGTCTTGGTAACGGTGTTGCTTCTTTGGACTTGTGAAGTTGCTGTTCGGAAGTCGGGCTCCTTGCTTCCTTTGGTCACCGGGTCGGTTGTTCATCATTGGGTGGCTTGTTTGTGGAGTTTGTAATGTTGTAAAAGAGGATGTATACGAAAAGCTCAGCGGGGGTGCCTAAGGTTTAATGTCAGGGTCACAAGCTTTTGGTTGTGTGGTGCTGTACCTAGGTACTTCGTCATCCCTAATAGTTGTGTATCCGTTCTTTGTTACTTTTCAAAGGTCTAAGCGTAAATTTACAAAATATCTCCTTCGGTCGGAGTTATGCCGTTTCCCTTACCTTTGAATGTGGTCTAACTGGAGTCATGTAAAAATGACACGCTCGTTCACTCATGGTTTTTCCGCTCAAGACACTCTCGTGAATTTCACTCAGAGACTAGTTCACACGCTTAAACGAAAGATTAAAGACGACGATCCCGAGCTCAGATTGCCCCCAATATTGATTTGGGGTTTATGACAACACTTGAACAGATGTAGAATTTGGACCTCTTTGTGGATTGTTTTGGATGTTTTGTGACGGTGTTTGGACGGACATGTTCACCCTTTTGGAAGCAAAAAGATGACTCGTCTTGTTCTATGGCTAGAAGATGATTGTTTCATACGCCTTTATCAAAAGACATACTCAAACCATTTTTTGTTTTGTTAGAGAAAAAACATTTTATTACGAAACATTTGTACATGACTTTCTTAAAGATGTGAAGGATGCAGAAGCTTTATTGATGGCAAATAAATTGAACAATACTGAGTACATACATCGAAAAGCTACTCAAAGTATACTAAAAAGGAAAACAGAATGGAAACGAAATATTCTAAAGTCTAAACTAAGAACTGTGAATTAACATTCTCCTAAATACCGTCGCATTGAAATCCCTGGTCAAAGAGGTCCTGGATCGTGTGCCTCAAAGCCTTGCAATCATCGGTGTCGTGACCGGTAATTGGTGGTACGGGCAAAACTGACTTAGATTCCTTCCTTTTTGAGGGACCCCAGGCCGGGGGGTGAGAGGTTGTAGTATGTTTCGCTCCTGGAGCTTTTTAAAAGCCTAGCTCAACGGTTGGCCAATGTCTGTGAACTCTCTTTGACGGAGTTTCTTTCTAGGTGGCTCTGATGCTCCAATGGCCCAACCTGACTCTCTTAGCCGTCGAACGGTGTTTACCTCATGCTGCCTGATTCTCTTTTGGATGCCTCTTTAGATGCAACCTGCTGTCCTTGAACCATTTCCGGTGTTTTCTGAGCTCCCAAGCTTTAATTCTCCCTTATGGATAAATTCCTCTAGGACACCAACTTGTCCCATCAGCAAGTCGAAATTAGGAAAGTATGTGAATTTCAGCTTGTCATTGTATTGCTTCTGCATATTCTCGATTACCATTCGGATTTGCTCCTGTTCGTCCATATTTGTGAGCATAGCGGCTGCCTCCGTCCTCCAACGCTTGACGAAGTCGGTCATTGATTCACCTTCTGTTTGTCGTGTGCTTGCAAGATCAGTCCTGGTGACTCCAAAACTTCTAGCGTACTCAAAATGATGCAGAAAAGCTTCACAGACCTCCTCGTAGGTCTTGGTATTCATCCTTCGAGTTATGTATCAACGTTGAGGAGTCTCATCAAGATAGCGGGCAAATACCTAGGCCTTCTGCATATCGTTCAGCATAAGGATAGACATTTCTCTATCGAACATTGCCAAATGAAGCTGTGGGTCGGAGGAACCCTTGTACAGAGGAAGTGTTGGCAACTTCAACTTTGGCGGGTGATCAACCTCGGGATACAGTCCAGTGGAAAAGTAGTCAAAAACGGTTGGCTTGTTGGCCTTTTCCATGCACTCAATCTTTTTCAGCATCCCATTGAATTCTACGGCTAACTGGGCATCCGTATTGATTGGACTTCCTCCTTCTGTCATGCTTCGGATTCGGGCCTACCTGTTTCCAAGGTGTCCATTATTAGCTAACAAGAGGAAGTGGGCTGAATGAACTAGGGTGAGAATGACGCTTCACAAGGTAGATTGAATACCGGAACAGGCTTGAACTGAAAGCAAGTGGGCTAAGATACCCAGAAAATGAGGTGTTTGGGCCGGGGTATTTTTCAGGCTGTGAATTGGAATTTGAACTGGACGGCCTTGATTGTGCCTGAGAGGTGACACCTGGATCTATGGTTTTGGGATATGGCTATGATAAGAAGTCTACCTAGACTAGAATGAACCCTTGGGTCGGAATATGTTTGGACCTAAATTAAAGCACATGGGCTGGAATGGTCCCTAAATCACAAATGGGCCTAACTTTCTTTGGGTCAGAGAAGATGGTTGCTAAGCCGAAAAAGATTTATTTTAGGACTTGTGAGTTATTCCAAGTTCAGGTGGATTTCTTTTTATGGGCCTAAAACTAATTATAATTCAAATTAGGCCGGAAGAGAAATCACCTAAGTCTAGGCTTTTGGGCCGAAGCCCGAACGACTCACATATTAAACCAAACAGGGCCTCTGGGCCGTAAACAAATAGAGCTGCCAATTCCCCCAATCTGGGTTGGGCTAGGCGATGTAGGAGAAGTTTCTATCAATCTCTAGGCTGGGTAGGGGCCCGATCACACAAGTAAAAAAGCCCACACAAATTAACATGTCCTCACTAGACGTTTAAATCAAACGGGTTGGGTATGGATCGATCCGGAGAGGTGCTTGGGGCATGGGGCCCAGGTCACCCACAAGGAATAGGGTTTGCACGCTATTCTCTTGGGTTTCCCCACTTTTTTCACATCACCTAAAGGTGTGCGTCTACGGTCGGGTCTTTGAATGACCAAACAATGGGCTAGGTAAGGGTACTACCAGGAAAACTCTTGGGGCTAAGGCCCAGGTATTAAGGGGGTGGTTAGACGACATCCTCCTCTTTTCCCCCGCTTATTCACATCACCTAAAAGGTGTGAGTCCCTGACAGGGGACCTTAGATGGGTCTTGGGGTGGAACCGGTTTGTGTGGACCCTCGCTCTCATATGATGCAAATGTGCAGTGAATTTAAATTGCGCACAAAGGTAAATAAACAAGGTAATAAAGCCATAAATAAACAATTTTTCGAGTTAAGCCCTCTTTCTTAAAATTAAACAGGTTAAAGTTAAGAATGTGTCCCCAGCAGAGTCGCCAGTCTGTGAGCCTCTTTTTTAAACCCTACCCTATGTTGATTAAGATTGGTTAGGATCTAGTCGGGTTTTAGGTCCACTATAACCTAAGATTAATAACAATGTCATATAACATTAATTATTAAAACCTAAGCTAGCTCATTGGAACCTATTATGAGTCGCCACCTAATTTTAACCTAGATCAAATTAGGAAAAGAGAGTTCGGGTTCGGGGGCTTGATATTCGACTTAATTAGGGTTCTATTACTTTCATTACCCCTAGAAGTCGTTTTTCCTCTACTTAGTTTAATTACGGCCTATTACGAGTCGTTTTAACCTAAGTGCGCGCTTCTGATGTTTTTGTATTTTTAACATTTTTGACAAAAAATTAAAGTGAAAAGTGAAATTATCTAAACTAGGGTTTCGGAGGCAGAATTAGATTAGGTCAATTTTATTTCCGTCCGTTGTAACACCCCTCCTTAAACACGATATAGTCTCTCATGTAGCAATAAATAAAATGTCTCGCAGCGGAAAATAAATAACAATAAATACTCACTCGGGTGTCACCGGCCATTACTCGCCCATGCGAGCAACGAAGCCAAACTACATCCAACTTCCAACATAAACAAACTGCTAACCGCCGTGATAACGAGAAAACTCCTATACATCATACTAAGTCCATAAACCATAAACAGCGACAAGTGAGCGTCTATGCAATCTCAAATATACATAATCTTACCATAATACAATTCACCATCTTCATTGCCATATAGACCAACTCCATGTGCAGTAATAATTAAAGTAGAACTCCAATTACCCTGCTCCTGCTCTTCGGCTTCGACAATAATCAACAACCTGTAATGGTGTAGTATCAGCGATAGACGCTGAGTATGCCGGGCCTGGACCCTAATGGTCACTTGTCATTTTAACCATCTTGTTATTAGATTGGTTTCATGCTTTACCATTTTACAGTTATAAACAATACTGTAATAAAACATGTATAATATACATAATCATCCATCCAAATATTCATAAACATTTAATCATCCATCCAATCCAAACATTCATTTAATACCACAAACAACATTTGTATATCGAACGTATCGAGTAATAACAATATAATGTACAATGTACATTCGCCGTAGCGTATACCATCCATTGTTAATTTATTTTAGTTTGGCCTTCAAGGCCCCATCCATATGTACAATGTACAATCGCGTCGTAGCGTACAGTTTCCATAGTTAATTTAATTTGGCCTTTAAGGCCCCATCCATCCAAACCATGTTTAATTAGTATCAGTTGGGCGTCATGTTAGGACAACCCTATAACCTCACCATGGACAGTAGTCCTCCCGTACACACAAAGGTGCTCATTTCGCCAGAGGTCCGGAGGCCCCTGACTCTCTTATGTCTCGTAAGACGTCCATATAAAGGCCGTAGCCACCTGACCCACGATCCAGTTTGGGCTCGTTGGGTATAACCTGGAGCGGAATCCAATCGGAAACCCCTCAGTGATCACAAATGCGCAACCAAGTAGTTCGTAAACTACCGGGATTCCTCACCTCAACTCATACCATCTCTCTCTCATAATGTTTAAGATCTGCTCTTAGTCTTATGGAGAATAATTTTTAATTAGCTGCCCAATGGGTCTCACGCATACCTAGAAGTAATCTAGGTTATATTCATGTTCGAGATCCATGCTCTAGAGACCGACAATGTCGTGACTCGTTCTAAGTGTTTTACTTAGGTTACCATATACTTAATATTAATACTATGGTATTATATCAAGTAACCGTCATGTCATCACATTAACGCATATGTATATTTATATAAGTCGATCTATAGTCGACGTAGTGTTAGTCCCGTAGGACGCTCGTGCATAAATAAATAATGCAGTAACACTTAATCACATACATGTAACCACACACATAACACACAAGTTATATCAACCAAATCCGAGCCCAAGGAGCTTCCTTAGGACAACTCGGATCAAACCCCTTTACATACCGTTCACCAAGACCTAGGATGCGCAGTGTAGTCCACTAGCTCGTCAAGCGTCCTTGTCTGAAGTATAATCTAAACGGTATTAAAACTATAAGTCAGTCTCCATGACTAACTACATCCGGTATTTCCGAATAATAAATAACCCCGACAGTTCACCCCTGTTTTCTACAGTTGTTTGTTACGGGTTTCTCTAAACCGGTCGGCTTTGTTACTAAAACTCGTATGTCAAAACATTTTGACTGTTAAGTTTAATTCCTTATATTTCTTTTAATCTTATCCACCATCTAGTTTAGGTACATAACCTATAGTTGCATGTATACATGCATTATTATATATTGTATTACATAGTCTATTATCTTAGCAAATTATATTTGCATTCAAAAACTCATAACATATAGTTTGTAACTATTTTTTTTAATAACCACCACCATTATATTATATGGTTTCCAACCATAATATATATCCATCCTTATATACCTTATTCTTGTGTATGTATATATTTACCACGTAGGTAATTCCCATGAGTTTAATAAACCCTTATATTTTATGTTACATTTTATCATCTTTTATTAGATGATTATTCCCATTAGTTGTATTATATTATACAACTTATATTAAGATTATTATCCTAACATGAGTAACACATTTTTTTGTTGTATAATTACAACTCCTAAGGTTTATTCCATAAACACCTTAGTTTATAAATCTCATTTATTTGTAGTTCGTCACATTATTTTATGTGAATATCCTTACTTATATAAATTCCATCTAAACCATATAATTGTTATAACATTATAGACCTTAGTCTAAAATTCATTTTCCAACTCTTGTTAATTCGGTACAGCCCTTGAATTTATTTAAATTCTATTTTGACCACAAAACATTATGTAATGTTATACCTTATACTAATATCATTTGATATGATATTTTTATCTTCTTTAATTTATAACTTATAGTTTTATACAAAACTATTTATTATTGCCGCATGGGCACCATATTAAACCATATTCTTTTCCATAAACCATAATCTCCTTTATTTACAAAACCATCCCATAATTTATACCATGTTATATATTCCATTTAATATAACATTCTAACCTTAATATAAATATAACCTATGGTCAATATTTATAAAATACCGAACAGACCCAAAATGTTCAATAATTGCCATTAGGCCCTATTTATAACGTATAGTTTAATAATTCATTAAAAAAACTATATTATACATATATCTTAATAAATGCTCTTATATAATTCTAAAAATCACCAAATTTCTCCAAAGGGTTATAATTATCCTTATTAACCCATACTTTCGGTATTCACATTTCTACCACCTATATTTCTCCAAAGTGTCATAATGACATACTAACTATATATTATACATATATAGTTCATTTTGATTCCAAAATCAACCCAATAAATTCCAAAATTCCTAATAGCCCATGGGTGTTTATAATACCATTTTACACCCTTACTTTTCGGTAATAACATATTTACCACATATGTTTTAAAAATATTACCATTAAGTACTTATCTTATTATAAAGCCTTAAATAAGTTATCTAACTTATCTAATTTGGTCAAAACCTACCATATGGTCAAGGTTGACCTCCTTAATATTTCCTTGACCATTAATTCCTAATAATTACGGTTTTAACCCTTAAGTTTCCAAAATTCACCATTTAACCCCAAAACTTTATAAATCTTATAAACTTTATTTTTACTCCTTTTAACCTCTAATTTTCGGCCTTATTTTTATAAAGCCCCTAAATTTAATTTAATTACACCTAATACCCCATTTCTTTCGGTAAGGTAATGCATTTTTCACCACTTAAACTTAATTAAAAGCTTATAAATGCATAAATAAAATGGCCTAAAGTACATGGCCTTATTACAAACATTTGCTCACAAAATAAATTACACATAAATGTCCCAAAAATGCTTATAAATCGGCCGCCTCACCACATATTTTTCATTTAATTACCAAACTTCCACATAATGTCTTAAATTTGACAATTATGCTTGTTTAATTAGTTATAAAATTTATTAAACCATTCCTTAATCACCTAAGGTCAAAATAAGACCTTAATATAGTCATTCACTCACGGCATATATGTATAAAACACATATTAATATACCAAATGTAGATTTAAGTGATTTATACCTTGATTTAGCTTAGATAAATCCTTGTTTGGATTCGGCCAGCCTAGGATAAAATTCCCACAGCTTCTTTTACATGTTTTCAAACAGAAACCAAGGCATAGTTAGTCTCCAAGTAGATCTAACCATAAGAAGTGTTTTAATGTATATTTCAAGGTAAGATTTACCTTAGAACAACAAGGTAAGTATGGAAGGTATTCAGCCTGTTTATACAGAGGGTAAATAGCATCAAAAGAGCTACTAAACCAAGGCTTAAAACCGGTATAACTTAGATTCGAAGATGGCTAGTTTTTACCTTGTTAAAGTGCCAAAAATGGTGTTTTTGGCTTGGATCTGGCTATACCTTGAAGCTCTTGATAGATCCACTGAATAAGTATGTTAAGAAGAAGATTATAAGGCTAGGAGAACAGGTTTTACAACCGGATCTAAAGAGAATCAAAAGATAAGTGCTTAAAGCACATTTTTGTACCTTAAGAACAAGTTTGGGTTTCTCCACCTTCTTCCCTTGTTATGGCCGAGATTCCTCCTTCATTTAACCTCCAAGAACAACCTAGATCCATGGATGGAAGTGGTTGATGTTTAGATCCACCGAAAGAGGAAAGATTTGTGAAGAAATTGAACATAAAATGGCTAATTAAGCTCACCTAGGTACCAAAGTGTTCTTCAATGTTCTTGGGTGTTAGCCACGACTTGGAGAAGCCAAGAGAGAGTAGGGAGCCATGGAGTCGGTTGGAGCCAAGGCTAATGAGAGATTAGGTCAAATTTTGCCTTAATACTCTCCTTTTGCTTTGTTTATTTTTTTTGTGATTGATGACTCATCATGTATGATTGCCATCGGTTATTGGAGGGGAGTGAGGCTGAGTGTGTCTCACACGTTTTTGGGGTCTCTAAGCAATCAAGGAGCAAGTGTGTATTGTCTATACTAAAGTAATAGGAAAGGTAAAAGTAAGCTCCTTAAATTAAGGGGAGATGTTGGAAGCTTGTCCTAGAGCTTGCAAGTGGTGATTTCAAACTCCCCCAGCCTGTGAATGTCGACCTCATGTGGTCCAAGGGGTCAAACTTTGACTCTTGACCATTCTTAGTCAATGTTGACTCAAACGGGCCCCCTTTTAGGGTTTTATTAATATTTTAATATTAAATTTGTAAAAATTCGTAAATTTCTGGAATTAAATTCCTAATATGATATAATGATATATTATCATATTTAAGGGTAATTATAACCTTTTAGCCCATTTAAAACCAATTTAGAAGGCAATTACACAAAAACGTGCTTTAAGGAGTTTTAGTGCACATTTTGTGTCTCAAGGAGTTTCTGAGCTTGGTTTTCTTTGACAACGGTTTGTTGTGTTCCTTACATGATGTTTGACCATGGTATCCAATTTTATATCATTTAGAGGTCATTAGACCTTTAAGGTTTCTTAGAGCACATTTTTGCCCTTCTTGACCTTGAAGCATGTAAATGCTTGTTCTTTGTGTTGGAGTGTTGTCCAATGATTGTAATATGTTTAGTAATGTTTTTATATGCTTAGGACAAATTTTTAGGTCCTAAGAAGTTCATTTGGGTATTTATTTACCCTACACAGTCAAAGGGTGCAGCATCTTGATTTATGTTGACCACTGTTGTTCTCAGTTGACTTTTAAGGCATGTTTAGGACCTAATTCATGTAATTATATTTAATCCATGTTTAATAAGTTTGGGGTATTTCAATCTACCCCCCTTAAAAAGACTTCGTCCCGAAGTCTCTTAATCAAGTAGGTAAGTATATATAAATGTATAACCACCCATTGTTCCCACAATGTATATCTATGTGATATATCATTTAAACACATCGTATTGCGCTTATACAGCACATAGCCATCACTTTGTGGCGTTAGTTCAATCATATGTGGATATAGGTGATCCATCAGCACCATCATTTCCTATCAGTTCTACCAACCCTGACAACCTCCCTGAGGTGTCCATAACATTCCATTGTTCCACATTCCATAACTAATGATTCATTTCGTATCTAGGCGATACCATATGTAATCATTCTATAAAGAAATATGAATACATATCACAAATAGCATAAGAAAGGTACTACACACATGGTGTAAATACAACATTCAAACAAGTATCTCATAAGATACATACATACAAGTGTACATTACACACAAAAAAACCAAACAACGCACGCCCCGCGTACCAACCATAACCAACAAACCAATTCACTGTATGTCATGCATACGCAACAATTCACTGTATGCCATGCATACTATACAAACAAACAAACAAACAAATCTCGTATGCCCCGCATACCACCAATTCTTTGTATGCAATGCATACGAAACAACCAAAACTTAGTGCACACACGTGCACAGCCAAGAGGCTCTACCCCCTTAAAAAGGGTTACGCCCCCGTACCCCACAAGTATAAACAGCCGCTCAACTAGGAGCGCTGGATACTTGGCTCTCTAAGAGTTCTCCAACTTGTGGATTATCCTCATATCAGAGAGACGGGTATGACTCTAGCCTTTCTAGGCTCCACAATACATAAAGGTGAGGCACTGATCTATTTGTGCTCTCTCCCAAGTTCGTTCTAATGGGCCCACTCGCTCCGTATGAGGTGCAGACCCATGAACATAGGCTCAGTTTGCCTCTTCCATTGTTGTGTGTCCTCTCATTTGGATCACTAGCATACATGCGTGTGTCTTCTCTCACTGATATTCATCTTGAGATATAATATGACATTGGCTACTGTTAGTACTTAGTGCTCTTTGCACTTGTCTTGTAATACTAAGACGTACCAGCCTATATGTCCACAAAGATGATGATTGTCATCCGTGTCTCCTGGTGGTTTTGTTCCGGAGTAACACACTGTTGTAGTTCCTTTTTTTTACACACTCGTGTTGATATCCATTGCATCTTTCCGTATTCCCACTAGATTAATAACTGCACAAGTGCAATACCAAAACACTCAGTCCTACAGAGTGCAGAGGCGTAAACTCTCAGCAGCCAATATCTAATGAGTCAAACAGATAAGATGTGCGAATTATCCTGTGAGTGGTACATTCCAAATCCACTGTTCCTTTCTTACGGTATCTGCTATTATATAGCTTTGTCTTTTATCCTCGCGTAGTCACGCGTTTATGTCCATATTATCTGGTAGATTTCTCTGGATTGCAAGAGTTTGCTCGATCCTTTTGAGGGTTCTACATATTACTTTTCCATAATGGTTTTTTTTTCTTTTTCCTTTTGGTTTCCTGTCCTTAGTGTTCACGTCCTTGAAAGGTTTCCTTGTCTTCTCTGTATACTGTCTACTGTTCCGTGTGTTGAGAGTTCTTGATTTCTCTAGCCCGTTGGTTTAACTGCGGCTCTTCTCGTCCATCTTCGAGGTAATCTGTCTTACTGTCCGTAGTACGGAGTTGACTACTTCTCGTGTTCCTAACACTACTTGTCTACTTGCATGGGGTACCGTGATGATACATTACTACTTACCTGACTAACTCATAAATAAGTCTGTCAGGCCCACATGCTCCTATCGGAGTGCGGTCGTCCCATGTCTCGTTTAGTAAACTGGTAATGTCTGTCACACGGTTATTGTGAAGTATTCTGTTGTCAATCTCCCTTTTGATGGACATCCTTTAGTTGTTATTAGTTAAACTTGGTTCTTCTATTTCGATCTCATGAGTGCACACATATTCCTTTTCTCCTGATTCTCATGATCATATCTCATCCATAGTTCATATTCGTTCCCTCATCCTTTTAAATGGATGTATTGCAGATTGCATAATAGCTTGAGCAACTTGGCTCTTCACTTCCCAACCATCCTCACTGACGGTGGTGCATCTACAAAGGGTATGTTTGTCCATAAGGACTAAACATTCATCACTAGTAGTGATTAGCATTAAATGCGGGTATACACTGATGGTATTTGGCTAATAAGCCATGCCTGAAAATTCCCAAACAATCAAACTGGTGTGGTTTACAATCACAGTGGCTGTATAATCCCCAGTTGCATAGGTTTCTAACCTCAAGGTTTGTATGAAAAAGTTTGAAAAACATTTTTTGTATAGATATAATAAAAGACTAAAAAGTAGTAGTTGCAGTTACAGTTGCAGCACTTGCTCTGTCTGTCAAGTGCGCAAGGCAGATGGAAATTTCAGTGGTTTCCTTGTCATAGCGCTTGCCATAGCAAGTGCGCCATGCAGATGGAAATTCTGTTCAGTAATTACCGGTCTCATTGACTAAGCGTCGTCGAGTATGGCTACATGATAATGTAAGCTTTAACATCCTGTTCATATATATAATCCCTCAAGGTTTAAAGCTTATTGGTACTGAGTACACACAACTAATCCCAAAGTCTTACACAAAAGGCGAGTGGTCAATGACACACTCCCACATACTTATAACAAGTCTTTGTCTAACATCCAAGGTAAATTCATAACGAAGTAAGCAAAAAGTCTCCCACCAGCGGTCTCACGGAGTTCAGGGTACTCATGCCCTATCTACTCCCTTGCCCTTCAGGGCTCCAGCATCGGTAGATGTCTGGCCATCCTGACCGCCTCGTGGTACTCTAGATCCTCCAACTGAGGTCTTCTGGGTATTCTTTGGTGGTCTGTAATTACGGCTCTCAGGGTTCATCCAGCACTCGAATTCCCTATGGCCCTCTTTGTGGCAGCACCGACACTCGACTTTGCGGCCTTCGCAGTTGACCCCAGGATGGTCCTTCCCACAACGCTTGCAATAGAAATGGCGCTGGGGCTGTCCGGTGCCTAATGGTAGTATTTAGTTTAAGTTAGAATCTGATGGTATAAAGGTTAAGGTCACAGTTCAATTTAAGAGGTAGGTGTTCTCACCCTTAGGAGGTGCAGATCTCAAAGGCTGAGCATCTATAGCTGGGCCGGTCAACCGAAGGATGGGCTCTTTCCCTTTAGCTCCCTGGTGACCCTGCTGCCCTTTCTTTGGAAAGAATTTCCTGTTTAAGGTTTCGGGTCAGCATTCATAAGGTATTTAATATGATAAATAATTTAGAATGGGATAAGTCCTTACTTTCCCTTCTTCTGGCCATCGCTCTGGAGATGCTCCTCCACCCTCAGACTCTCCCTCAGGGTTCTTTCTCTTCTTTGTCCCGAGAGTCTCTTCCCGAGTCTGGAGCATTTGCTCCGTCCTCGAGGCAGCCTCATAACACTCCTGGAATCTCATTGGTAAGTTCTCACAAGGTCAATTGGTAATGTGGTAAGTAAAGAATTTATGGCTTTCATGTCAATACCTGGATGGTAGTGTAGAGGGTATCACCCATCGCCATCTGGATGCGAAACAATAGTCCTCCCCGAACTTCTCGACCTTCACGGTCTCTGAGTAATCCACACCGGGGATGAAGTCCAGCAGACCAATGAATCGAGCGTAATACTCATCCACGGTCAGACCTCCCTGGGTCAATGTCTCAAACTCATGGCGCTTCTTCTGTTTGAGATGCGCCGGGTAGTACTTCCCCCTCAGTAACTCGACAAAGGCAGCCCATGAAAAGTCGGGCGTAGCCAGGTGATGGTCCTTGACCAACCTCCACCAAGTGCTGGCTGCATCCTTCAGATGGAAAGCAGCAATGGCGACCTTCTTGTCGTCCGGTACCTGTAAAGCTTCATATGCTTTCTCGTGTTCAACAATGTAATGCTCCAAAGCTACGGGGTCTGGTTCCCCAGAATATGTAGGTGGTCGGGTCTCGCTAACTGACTTCAGCCAGTTCGTTTCCCTGGGCTGTGGCGGGTGGGCTGGTGCTCCTCCAATTTGAATACCAAACTGTGCGAGAACGGCAGCAATCGTCTCTGCAACTCCTGGAATGACGGGGTCACCGCCTCCACACCTACCATTACCACGCCCTCTAGTTCTCCCAGACATCTGTAGTACAGTATGTCACATAAATACTCAGTAATTTACCGTATACAACCAATAGATATTGAATTGCCCTTAAGGCTATATGTCACGCTATTTGCGTTACTAGACACAATATCTTTTAAGACGAGTCGTCTCGTACCTCCCAAACGTTTCCCATAACTTTCCAAGTCCTAAGCTCACTGTCTTAACCTACCTTCTTGTCATCAGAGCGGTACTCCACTCTGATACCACTTTTGTAACACCCCTCTCCTTAAACACGATATAGTCTCTCACGTAGCAATAAATAAAACGTCTCGCAGCGGAAAATAAATAACAATAACAATACTCACTCGGGTGTCACCGGCCATTACTCGCCCATGCGAGCAACGAAGCCAAACTACATCCAACTTCCAACATAAACAAACTGCTAACCGCCCGTGATAACGAGAAAACTCCTATACATCATACTAAGTCCATAAACCATAAACAGCGACAAGTGAGCGTCTACCCAATCTCAAATATACATAATCTTACCATAATACAATTCACCATCTTCATTGCCATATAGACCAACTCCATGTGCAGTAATAATTAAAGTAGAACTCCAATTACCCTGCTCTGCTCTTCGGCTTCGACAATAATCAACAACCTGTAATGGTGTAGTATCAGCGATAGACGCTGAGTATGCCGGGCCTGGACCCTAATGGTCACTTGTCATTTTAACCATCTTGTTATTAGATTGGTTTCATGCTTTACCATTTTACAGTTATAAACAATACTGTAATAAACATGTATAATATACATAATCATCCATCCAAATATTCATAAACATTTAATCATCCATCCAATCCAAACATTCATTTAATACCACAAACAACATTTGTATATCGAACGTATCGAGTAATAACAATATAATGTACAATGTACATTCGCCGTAGCGTATACCATCCATTGTATTTATTTATTTTAGTTTGGCCTTCAAGGCCCCATCCATATGTACAATGTACAATCGCCGTAGCGTACAGTTTCCATAGTTAATTTAATTTGGCCTTTAAGGCCCCATCCATCCAAACCATGTTTAATTAGTATCAGTTGGGCGTCATGTTAGGACAACCCTATAACCTCACCATGGACAGTAGCCTCCCGTACACACAAAGGTGCTCATTTCGCCAGAGGTCCGGAGGCCCCTGACTCTCTTATGTCTCGTAAGACGTCCATATAAAGGCCGTAGCCACCTGACCCACGATCCAGTTTGGGCTCGTTGGGTATAACCTGGAGCGGAATCCAATCGGAAACCACTCAGTGATCACAAATGCGCAACCAAGTAGTTCGTAAACTACCGGGATTCCTCACCTCAACTCATACCATCTCTCTCTCATAATGTTTAAGATCTGCTCTTAGTCTTATGGAGAATAATTTTAATTAGCTGCCCAATGGGTCTCACGCATACCTAGAAGTAATCTAGGTTATATTCATGTTCGAGATCCATGCTCTAGAGACCGACAATGTCGTGACTCGTTCCTAAGTGTTTTACTTAGGTTACCATATACTTAATATTAATACTATGGTATTATATCAAGTAACCGTCATGTCATCACATAACACATATGTATGTTTATATAAGTCGATCTATAGTCGACGTAGTGTTAGTCCCGTAGGACGCTCGTGCATAAATAAATAATGCAGTAACACTTAATCACATACATGTAACCACACACATAACACACAAGTTATATCAACCAAATCCGAGCCCAAGGAGCTTCCTTAGGACAACTCGGATCAAACCCCTTTACATACCGTTCACCAAGACCTAGGATGCGCAGTGTAGTCCACTAGCTCGTCAAGCGTCCTTGTCTGAAGTATAATCTAAACGGTATTAAAACTATAAGTCAGTCTCCATGACTAACTACATCCGGTATTTCCGAATAATAAATAACCCCGACAGTTCACCCCTGTTTTCTACAGTTGTTTGTTACGGGTTTCTCTAAACCGGTCGGCCTTGTTACTAAAACTCGTATGTCAAAACATTTTGACTGTTAAGTTTAATTCCTTATATTTTTTAATCTTATCCACCATCTAGTTTAGGTACATAACCTATAGTTGCATGTATACATGCATTATTATATTATATTGTATTACATAGTCTATTATCTTAGCAAATTATATTTGCATTCAAAAACTCATAACATATAGTTTGTAACTATTTTTTTTTAAATAACCACCACCATTATATTATATGGTTTCCAACCATAATATATATCCATCCTTATATACCTTATTCTTGTGTATGTATATATTTACCACGTAGGTAATTCCCATGAGTTTAATAAACCCTTATATTTTATGTTACATTTTATCATCTTTTATTAGATGATATTCCCATTAGTTGTATTATATTATACAACTTATATTAAGATTATTATCCTAACATGAGTAACACATTTTTTTTCTTTGTATAATTACAACTCCTAAGGTTTATTCCATAAACACCTTAGTTTATAAATCTCATTTATTTGTAGTTCGTCACATTATTTTATGTGAATATCCTTACTTATATTAATTCCATCTAAACCATATAATTGTTATAACATTTATAACATTATAGACCTTAGTCTAAAATTCATTTTCCAACTCTTGTTAATTCGGTACAGCCCTTGAATTTTTTTAAATTCTATTTTGACCACAAACATTATGTAATGTTATACCTTATACTAATATCATTTGATATGATATTTTTATCTTCTTTAATTTATAACTTATAGTTTTTATACAAAACTATTTATTATTGCCGCATGGGCACCATATTAAAAACATATTCTTTTCCATAAACCATATCTCCTTTATTTACAAAACCATCCCATAATTTATACCATGTTATATATTCCATTTAATATAACATTCTAACCTTATATAAATATAACCTATGGTCAATATTTTAAAATACGGAACAGACCAAAACTGTTCAATAATTGCCATTTGGCCCTATTTATAACGTATAGTTTAATAATTCATTAAAACTATATATTATACATATATCTTAATAAATGCTCTTATATAATTCTAAAAATCACCAAATTTCTCCAAAGGGTTATAATTATCCTTATTAACCCATATACTTTCGGTATTCACATTTCTACCACCTATATTTCTCCAAAGTGTCATAATGACATACTAACTATATATTATACATATATAGTTCATTTTGATTCCAAAATCAACCCAATAAATTCCTAAAAATTCCTAATAGCCCATGGGTGTTTATAATACCATTTTACACCCTTACTTTTCGGTAATAACATATTTACCACATATGTTATAAAAATATTACCATTAAGTACTTATCTTATTATAAAGCCTTAAATAAGTTATCTAACTTATCTAATTTGGTCAAAACCTACCATATGGTCAAGGTTGACCTCCTTAATATTTCCTTGACCATTAATTCCTAATAATTACGGTTTTAACCCTTAAGTTTCCAAAATTCACCATTTAACCCCAAAACTTTATATAATCTTATAAACTTTATTTTAACTCCTTTTAACCTCTAATTTTCGGCCT
Source organism: Limonium bicolor (assembly GCA_023374045.1). Classification (NCBI taxonomy): domain Eukaryota; kingdom Viridiplantae; phylum Streptophyta; class Magnoliopsida; order Caryophyllales; family Plumbaginaceae; genus Limonium; species Limonium bicolor. The sequence continues at coordinate 204,476,261 of CM041780.1, forward strand.
TATTTTTATAAAGCCCCTAAATTTAATTTAATTACACCTAATACCCCATTTCTTTTCGGTAATGCATTTTCACCACTTAAACTTAATTAAAAGCTTATAAATGCATAAATAAAATGGCCTAAAGTACATGGCCTTATTACAAACATTTGCTCACAAAATAAATTACACATAAATGTCCCAAAAATGCTTAAAAATCTCGGCCTCACCATATTTTTCATTTAATTACCAAACTTCCACATAATGTCTTAAATTTGACAATTATGCTTGTTTAATTAGTTATAAAATTTATTAAACCATTCCTTAATCACCTAAGGTCAAAATAAGACCTTAATATAGTCATTCACTCACGGCATATATGTATAAATATGTATAAACACATATTAATATACCAAGTGTAGATTTAAGTGATTTATACCTTGATTTAGCTTAGATAAATCCTTGTTTGGATTCGGCCAGCCTAGGATAAAATTCCCACAGCTTCTTTTACATGTTTTCAAACAGAAACCAAGGCATAGTTAGTCTCCAAGTAGATCTAACCATAAGAAGTGTTTTAATGTATATTTCAAGGTAAGATTTACCTTAGAACAACAAGGTAAGTATGGAAGATCTTCAGCCTGTTTATACAGAGGGTAAAGAGCATCAAAAGAGCTACTAAACCAAGGCTTAAAACCGGTATAACTTAGATTCGAAGATGGCTAGTTTTTACCTTGTTAAAGTGCCAAAAATGGTGTTTTTGGCTTGGATCTGGCTATACCTTGAAGCTCTTGATAGATCCACTGAATAAGTATGTTAAGAAGAAGATTATAAGGCTAGGAGAACAGGTTTTACAACCGGATCTAAAGAGAATCAAAAGATAAGTGCTTAAAGCACATTTTTGTACCTTAAGAACAAGTTTGGGTTTCTCCACCTTCTTCCCTTGTTATGGCCGAGATTCCTCCTTCATTTAACCTCCAAGAACAACCTAGATCCATGGATGGAAGTGGTTGATGTTTAGATCCACCGAAAGAGGAAAGATTTGTGAAGAAATTGAACATAAAATGGCTAATTAAGCTCACCTAGGTACCAAAGTGTTCTTCAATGTTCTTGGTGTGTTAGCCACGACTTGGAGAAGCCAAAGAGAGAGTAGGGAGCCTTGGAGTCGGTTGGAGCCAAGGCTAATGAGAGATTAGGTCAAATTTTGCCTTAATACTCTCCTTTTGCTTTGTTTATTGTTTTTGTGATTGATGACTCATATGTATGATTGCCATCGGTTATTGGGGAGAGCTGAGTGAGGCTGAGGTGTCTCACACGTTTTTGGGGTCTCTAAGCAATCAAGGAGCAAGTGTGTATTGTCTATACTAAAGTAATAGGAAAGGTAAAAGTAAGCTCCTTAAATTAAGGGGAGATGTTGGAAGCTTGTCCTAGAGCTTGCAAGTGGCGATTTCAAACTCCCCCAGCCTGTGAATGTCGACCTCCTTGTGGTCCAAGGGGTCAAACATTGGACCTCTTGACCATTCTTAGTCAATGTGACTCAAAACAGGCCCCTTTTAGGGTTTTATTAATATTTTAATATTAAATTTGTAAAAATTCGTAAATTTCTGGAATTAAATTCCTAATATGATATATAATGATATATTATCATATTTAAGGGTAATTATAACCTTTTAGCCCATTTAAAACCAATTTAGAAGGCAATTACACAAAAAGTGCTTTAAGGAGTTTTAGTGCACATTTTGTGTCTCAAGGAGTTTCTGAGCTTGGTTTTCTTTGACAACGGTTTTGTTGTGTTCCTTACATGATGTTTGACCATGGTATCCAATTTTATATCATTTAGAGGTCATTAGACCTTTAAGGTTTCTTAGAGCACATTTTTGCCCTTCTTGACCTTGAAGCATGTAAATGCTTGTTCTTTGTGTTGGAGTGTTGTCCAACAATTGTAATATGTTTAGTAATGTGTTAATATGCTTAGGACAAATTTTTAAGGTCCTAAGAAGTTCATTTGGGTATTTATTTACCCTACACAGTCAAAGGGTGCAGCATCTTGATTTATGTTGACCACTGTTGTTCTCAGTTGACTTTTAAGGCATGTTTAGGCCCTAATTCATGTAGTTAAATATTTAATCCATGTTTAATAAGTTTGGGGTATTTCATCTGTAACCACGGACCTAATGTCCGTAACCACGGACCCTAGTTAACCTATGTGAAAATAAAAGTCTAATAAAACATAAAACAAAGTTTTGAAAAGTCCGGGGCCATGGACAGGCTGTCCGTGGCCCGGGCATGTAACGTTAAAACCCTAATTTTGTAAATTTTAAAATACCACCACCGTTCGGGGGAGTCCGGGCTTACGGACAAGGCGTCCGGTCCCCGGACATAGCGTCTATGGGTGCGGACTGCCCTCGAACGGCGGCGTTTGGGCGGTTTCTGATGGTGTTTTGAGCTTAAATTTTATGGGTGTGTAGCCCGAAAGATGTACAAGATGTTAGTGAGTGAAAGTTTTCAATTTGACTACGAATTAAGGACGAAACTTATTGAACAAGTTAGTGGACAAAAATGCAAACAAATCTTAATTCAGAAGCAAAAAAAAGTCAATTCGAAGAGGAATTTCAACCAGAAGTGTATTGAGATCAGTGGAGTTAAAGAATTTGAATTTTAACCTGTTTTGGCTTCGAGATTTGGTTGTTCCTTCACGTCGAGAAACTTCGAACGCTTCGTTGATAGCCAATCCGGTTCAACTTCGACCCGAGCTTCTGACGCCTTCTTACTTGTATGTTTAGGATGGTTTGCTTCTGTATTTTTGGTGTTTTGGTGCTTGGAAGTTCAATGGGAGAAGAAAGGATGAGTTTTTGGTGATTCCGGGGTGATTTCGGCAGTGTTTCGGTATTGATTTGAGGCTTGGAAGTGTAAAAACGTGGGGGGAAGGTTTGTGGCTGTGTTTTCTGACTTTGGGAATGTTATCTCCTGCCCTAAGTCATTTTTGGAAGGTTTTTGGTCCTTTTATAGAAAGAGCAAGGCCATGTTGATAGAACAAAATTTTAATCTAAAACCCTGATTTTGTGCTCTAAGGGAATCTGATTTTTTAGAATATGCTGCAGGCTGGAAAAATTATGAAATTTTAACTGAAGGTAAAGGATGATCTTTAAGAATTTTGAGAGTTGGAATCAGGTTATTTTGATAAATAACCGATTAGATAAAAATCCCACAATCTGGAATCTCCCATAATTCATAACTAATTATTGGAAAGTCAAAATAATGAAATTCCAACGGCATTGGTCTCTAAAAATCACCCTCTATCTTATATTAACATTTCATGACAATTTGATTTGATTTCGATATTTTCCAGAGGAGAGAGAAAATTGCAAAAATGATTGAATTTCTCTTTTAAATTTTGGGCTAAGGTTCCAAATAAGATAATTTCAGGTTTATGACTGTATGTAGTCATGCTAACCATGTGACAATTTTATTTAAATTTTTGGAAACCTTTTTTATTTCTATTTTGAGGCTATTTCATGTGTTAATTATTCTAGAAATTAGCTTATAATATGAATTAAAAGCTAAATTTCCAGAATAAACATTATCAAAAAATCATGAAATACCTTTCATAATGACTATGGTATTTGGAAGTGTTTGGAGATAATGAACAAGTCATATGAAAATAGAAAATCCCAAAAATGTCCTCGGAAAATCCCGCCTTGGTGCTTTTGACCGTTTTGCCCTTTGTAACACGTATGCCTTAGAGACTATTCCGAGAGGGTTAAAATTTGGGTATAACAACATGTACTAGCATAAGCAAAGTGTTGACAAAAGTATTTAACTTCCGCTACAAAATGAAAACAAGATGTCTAATTTTTTAAAAAAGAAAACCCTCAAAATAATGTTACAGTTTTTCTTTCTACATATAATAATTGAGAATGATTGTTTTCATTATTATTAAACTTAGTGATGATATTTTTAAATTTTTTTATTAAATTTGAGACGAAATGAAGACAATATAATGATTTAAATGTACTATAAGTAAATCACTTCCAAAACCACCGCCGGCAACAAGATTACATATTAAATGTATATAATTCCATTTTTCATTTAGAATAATACCTATAACCAATTATGCTCAGAATAGCGTGCCCCAAAGTTCCCTATAAATTTAAATGGAAAACAACTGCACCATTAAAATTTCAAGAATTAGCAAGAATATTTTTGTTGATATGAACATTAATTAGCTATATAATTGCACTATAATCTCAATACGATATATTTTACAATAATTTTGTAATAAACTAACAACAACAACAATGATTAGTGAGCAGTATTTACAATACTATTAATATTGATAAATTTCCAACCCCTTCACCAACACTTCCAAAGTTACAAATTAATGTTGACAAATTAGAGAGCCTATAACCAATGCATTTTTGATCCCAGCTCTCACTCTCAATACTGCAACAGAGTGTTTAATAAATTGAAAATACAATTAAAGTTGTTGTATATATTAGTATTTAATATTTTGAAAACAACATTAGCTATAAAAATCATATATATCCCATAAGGAAAAAAATGAAACCAGCTGAGGAAACACAAACTCCTCCTCCTCCTGCCACCCAACCTACACAACCCAACACTCAGTCTCAAAATCCCCCTCCTCCTCCTACCCAACCTACACAACCCCATACTCAATCACAAAATCCTCCTTCTCCTCCCACCCAATCTACACAACCCAACACTCAATCACAAAATACCCCTCCTCCTAAAAGAAAACACAAGAAAAAAGCATATAGGGGGCTGAACAGTTCATTAACAGTGGCGTCTTCCTCTCTGAAAATGTTGTTGCTCATGAACCAGCCACAAAACTTCAACCTAGAACCACTAGACACACCAATCCAGTAAGTGTTGACGCGAGAAGCTGGCACACATGGGGTTGGTAGTGCCGAGCGAGGTGATGGGTCACATCTTGCTGCAGAAAACGTTGATGTAGTTCTTGCTGATGATGACAGTCCAACTTATTATGATGATTCCTAGTGTCATATGGATGATAACAACCCTGAAGACATGGACACTGAATCTGGCAGCTCACTCGATGAGGATCGTTGATGATGACGATGACGACAATCTAGAAAAAGTAGATACGGTGACTGAAAGTGGGTACTACTCTGCTGATGAAGAAGATTGCGCGGTGAAGGAACCACCGTATTTGAGGAACGGGACTCACTTTGAGTACCAACCTGATGGAAAGGTATTATTTGAGCTGCATCAGATGTTTGAAAGCAAGAAAGTCTTCTTGGAGGTCATGCAAGACTATGCTTGCCAGCGAGGGTATTGACTTACACAGGCTAAGCAATGATCCTGAGAAATACACAGTGAGGTGCAATAACACTAATACATGCCCATGGAGGCTTCATGCATCTCTTCTTGCTGATAGAACTACATTCATGATCAAGACTCTTAGAGGGGAACATGATTGCATGTGGATAGCCAAGAATCCAAATGCCACAGTCCCATGGATTGCAAGAAACTACTGCCTAACATTAGAGCGAATAGGAAATTGGTTCCTAAAGACATCATGGCGATAATGAGACAAACATTTAGTGTTGAAGTCAGTTTATATCAAGTGTTATCGAGCAAGCAAGTTGGCTTTGAAGTTGATTGAGGGGAACCATGATGAGTCCTATGCTAGGCTACCCATGTATTGTAAGATTGCTCTTGATAGAAACCCGGGGTCTATCATTGATCTACAATATGAAGAGTATATGACTTCTCCTCCCACATTCTCAAGGTTGTTTGTCTATTTCTTTGCTCAGAAAGAAGGATTTCTTCACGGCTATAGACCTTTTATTGGCGTAGATGGTTGTCATCTAAAGGGCCCGTACAAAGGGGTACTACTCACAGTTGTTTCCATTGACGGAAACAATGGCATATTTCCTCTTGCATTCATTGTGATCCTTAGTGAAACTACTGACACTTGGAGGTACTTCTCAGTCATCTGAAGAAGATAACGGACTGGGATACAAGGCAAAGATGGGTTGTAGTTTCAGATAGTCAAAAGGTAAAATGCTATGTTAGTTTGTGTACATTACTATCTATTTCATTAAATGTAAGAAGTTAATGAGACCATATATTTGACTTGTTTGTACATTATAAGGTGTGGAACCACATTAGCACAGGAACTACCTGAAGTTACTCGACACATTTGTTGTAGGCATCTATACGCAAACCTGAAGAAAGATTACCCAGGTATGTGTTGTTTCTTTTAGTACATAAGAAACATGTTTTATTTCTTTGGTTTAGACGGTAATCATTATTATTTGTCGTATGTAGGAGCCCTAATGAGGAGCCTTTTCTGGGAAGCATCCAATGCTTATACTGAGACGTCTCTTGCTACGACTTTGAAAAGATTAAAGAGAATTCCGTCTCAGCTTACAATTATTTGAAAGATGCCGACCTCCTGTTTATGGGTGCGCTACCATATACCCCAGCATGCTAAGGTCATCGAAGTCACTTCAAATTTGGTCGAGTCTTTCAATTCAAAGCTATCAGACATAAGGATGAAGCCATATACTAGCAATGTTTGATGAGTTACGGAGGTCAATGATGACAAAGATGCATAAACAGCGTGAAGATTCAACAAAGCTTAGGAACCCGTAACTCATTATGCCTCTAAAATTCTACACAACAACCACAGACTTGGCAGATCATGTGCGATGAGGCCTAGTAGTGATGTTGATTATGAGGTCGTGGATGTGAATGGATATTTCATTGTTAATCTGAATACCCACCACTGTGATTGCATGTCTTGGGATCTATCCGGTATTCCGTGCAAGCATGCTTGTGCTATCATAGTGAGACAACGACTGGAGTTGAAGTCTTATGTGGCGTATTGGTTTTTAAAGGAGATGTATGCTGAGACATACAAGAATGCCATCTCCCTGATCCCAGATCCGAACATGTGGTCGGATGCTGATAATGAGGTGAAGTTGCGTCCATCATTTCTAAAAGAGCTTCCCGGAAGACCAAAGAAGAACAGAAGAAGGGAACAAGGTGAAGCGCCCCCGGTTACTAGAGATCCAGCCATGTCACATGTGGAATCTGCAAAAGAATTGGGTACAATTCTAAAACTTGCTTGTCTCAAAAGGAAAGAGGTGATGGTCTAAGTAGTGGTGTTCAAGGCAAAGGAGCTAGTAGTAAGTCCAAGGGAAAGAGAAAGAGACAAATGTGAAAAGAGTACCGGGTGCTGGTGCTTAAGTTGGTGATTGGACCGTTTGGACCTTTTTTATGCTAGTTTGGGGGGAACATAATTATTAGCTAGTTTGGGACCTTTTTGAGGAATACAATGGTCTATTTTTGATGCTAGTTTGGGGGGAACATAATTATCAGCTAGTTTTGGGACCTTTTTAGGAATACAATGGTCTGTTTTTTGATGCTAGTTTGGGGGAACATAATTATCAACTAGTTTGGGACCTTTTGAGGAATACAATGGTCTGTTTTTGATGCTAGTTTGGGGGACATAATTATGTCTAGTGTTAAGCGTTGCTTCTCTTATAATCAGATGTAAAGGTATTCACTTAGTATTTATCTTGTTAAATATCACCTGATGAATATCATCTTGAATTATAATCAACTTGCCTTTTTTTGTTGCTTTTGTTACTTGTTAGCAGTGGACATTTGGTATTTCCTGTTAGTTGTTGCTCTGACCTTTGTTGCTTCTATTATAATCAAATATAAGGACAAATACAGATGGTTGCTGCTATTTGTCACTAGATTATGCCTTTAGACACATATGATTATTGAGTCAGTTGTGAAGAAATTGGTTTATGTGTATTGCTGAAGAATGGATCTTATAATCTGTGCTTTTAATGATTAGGATATGACTTTGAGGTCAGTATAATTCTGCAAAGAATGCATATGTTTATTTTTTTCAATTCTGTCCAGCTTGCTTTTGGTTCCGATTGGCCTGTAAGGATTAATAATTACCTCTTGTGGTCACTGAAGTTAAGCTAATAAAGGATTAATAATTATATAAGCAGAATTATTGTAGTAATGCACTGAGACGACCGTATCTTCAGGTTGTAGATATACAATGACGGTTTTGTGATGAGCTGTTGTATATAAAGGTCAGTTAACTACTTGTATGTTAACACTTCCCCATAACTGTCATATTTGAGCAAAGAAGCCTAGGTAACTTTAGAAAAGTACAAAACCATACTGGTGAAAAGGTATACTCAAACAGTCTATTTATGGAATTTAATGGACTTTCATCCCTGTCTTCCCTGAATTGCATCCCTTTTTAAAAACAGACACAAGTCATGTTAAAACATCGGGAGATTTGAGCAGTGCATGCCATATAGAATTTGTGCAGTGAAGAAGGCAAATGCAGATTGTTGTTGAACCATGTATGATTGTATCTGTTCTCTTGTTGTATATTGAAACCCGAATAAAAAAACCATAAACAACAGTTGTATATTAAAACCAAATACATCAACATATCTTTTGCATAATTAGCTTACAATATAGGCAGCTTACAAGTGCTGTTTTTCTAAACTAAAAGTGCACTACTTTAACAGCTTACATAAATGACATCCTAAACAGTTGTTACACATGGGAAAACCTAAAAAAAAGGTAGCCAGTAGTATTACAGCAGTGGTTGCACACACTTCTTTCATGTTCTTCAGCTGGTACAATCTAGCATTTTCTATCTCTTCAAATTTGGTCAGTAGACAAGTGTTTGAATTCTTCAAGTCTAGTAAGACAGATTCGAGGTGACTAATGAACAAGTTCCTTTCATCATGCATTTCGAAGCCAGCATTTGAAAAAGAATCCCTTGGCAAAGAAAACTTGCACGGGTTGATGTCTTTCCACCATACGAAAAACTGCACTTATTTCTTGACAAATATAAAACAGTGTCGTGTAGTTTTTGGAGGTATTGACAACTTGTAGTTGAACAATACAGTTGCAGTGGCATTTTGGATCCCTCTTGGGGTTGGAATTAAAACTCTGCCCGCTTAAAGAGGACATTTTGTACACAGCACAAAACAGAAATACGAACTAAACTTTAACACAAAAGTGAGCTCGGATTGGTTCATATGGCCATCATCATCGCTTTTCAATGAAGGTTATGATTGTTAGAGCGCAAGTTCAGTAGCTATGGAGCAACCCTATCATAAACCACTTCAACGTGTTTGGCAGAGCAATTACATGAAGGGTCGCTTCTATATAGACTACACATACGCATAAATACATAACCAATTGAAAAAAGGGCCATTTAATAACAACATCAGCAAACCATTAAACAAATGGAAGCTTCAGATGCACACTGCAACAGTAGCAACAAAAATCACAATTCCACAAATCATCAGAGCAGTTTGTATCAGCACTAAAACATGACCATCAGAGATAACTAATAAATTTCAAAATTCAGAAGCAAATTGGAGAAATAAGAAGACAGATTCGCAAGCCATTGCTCATTTCCTTCGGGGAATAAAATTTCCCAAATCTCAAACCCTAGATACAAAATCTGGGGGAAGACAGAATCACAAGCTACAAATTGCACGCCATCAATGGCGATAAGTAGCAAACAAAATTTCCAGAAACCGCATAATGGGGATAGTACTGAACATTCCCAACATCAACAACAAACGTTTTCCAGATACCGCAAGCAGTAGCACCGGTAAAATGGAAGGAATAACATGCGGATCAAATCTCAAAGGACATTCCCACAACAGCAAATCATATTTGAACAAACCCTAGATTCTTCCCATTATTGGACAAATGTACCATGTCGCATGCAGTTGGAATCGATAGCAAGAGCAGAGTGAAGCTCAGTCAAAGAACTTACAGTTAAGTAACGCAAATGAAAGGGCGAAGGTAAATCACCAGGCAGCAACCCGACACAAGTGCGTAAGCCAGTGAACAGAGAAGACGGACAAGGAAGAAGACAAAGAACGATGAAAGTCACAAAACAACACAAGGAGTTTAATTGCAACAGAAGGAGTCTTCTATTTGCTCAACAACCATAAGATGGTCAACATAGACGGAGCATGACAGAAATAAGAGAATATGGTAACGGAAGATATAACACTGTAATGTCATGGGTGGGCAATGTTATATTTCAAAGTTCATGGGTGGACAATGTAATTTCGTTAAACCTCATGGGTGGGCAATCTAATTTTTCCTTTAAAAAATAAAAGAAAAGTTGTAGATAGTTGTTTATGATAGAAAATGAAAAGTTTTATTTCAGCTTGATTTTGTAGGTTATAGTAATGATTATGAATAGCTTTAAGAACGATCTGGTTCAAGTGGAACTGAATTTAGGTTTAAAATTTTTTTGGGTTACCCTCAACCGGTCCGTAAAGGATGAAAACGGACGATGCCCCAAGTAGTCGTTCGTTTTTGAACCGTCCAAAAATGGACACTCTAACTGTCCATCCATTTTTGGACAGTACAAAAAAAAGGATTCTCCAACTGGCTGTCCAAGGCTGACTTCTTTAGTGGAGCTGAGTTCTCATCAGCACTTGATTTTCTTGTTTTCACTTTTTTCTTCATGCGCTCATGGGTTTATTTGAACCTGATAATGATTGTCCAAAATTTGTTTAAAATCATTATACAAACGTTAACTGTCATGTGGATGAACAATGTTGCCTTGGTCTTCCACGTGGGACTTGAACAGGTGGCTCATCAAGATCGAACGGTGAATCACTAACTGCACGAGCCTAACACAACGCTAAAGAATTAAAGGGTTGTCTAGACAGAGAACTTCATCGTTTTTACGCTTTCAATATGTCTTTGTTTTCGTCATGTTGTGTTAAGAATTTCTTCCTTCATTGGCTTTCCCACATCCAACTCGAACGTCTTCCACAAGTCGTGAATGACATCAGTGTAAGTTTGTCGTTCCTTTCCATCACTTCGTATAGGAAATGTGCACAAGGAAGTCCATGAGTATAAAGTAATTCATATCCACACTGCTGCTCATCCTTCTTGAATTCTTTGCCACACTCAAGTTCCTCTTAAAAGATCGCCAAACATTTGTGGCTGACTTATCCATGTATTGTTTGAAATAGACGGTAGTAGTCTTCATGCGCCATCTTGTTTTTTGGACATCTCCTTATCCATCAGGAACCCATTGTATTGATGTTTGAGAACCCATCAATCCTGAAGAATATGGTGTACAACTTCATTTGGGAATACTGAAGTCATACCTTGAGTGCTATATGTGAGCTCTCAGCTCTGTGACATTAAATATTAATGAGCGTCATTGATTGTCATTGAAATAGACACACAACTAAATTAACAAACAAACATAAGTATATCACACATATCTATTGTGTAGTTTCCAAAATGTGGTACTGAATTCACTAGTAGAAAATGATTTTAAATGACGAACTTTAAACCACGGTTATACAAACAACCGTCGTTTAAACATCATAAACCACGGTTCAAGAGAGAACCGTCGTTTATATTGCACGCTTCATCAGATAAATGACGGTTTTATAAAAACTGTCGTTTATAATTAAAACGCTTAGAAGAAAAAACGACGGTTCCGATACAACCGTCGTATAAAGTGATTATAAACCACGGTTCTCTTTCAACCGTCGTTTTATGTTTTGCCCCAAAAATTTAAAACCACGGTTTTCTAATAACCGTCGTTTTATGCTCCCGTCCCATAGGCTTTAAACGACGGTTTATAAACCAACCGTCATTTAAAAGCTTTTTTTAATATACCCGACGCTTCCTTCTTCTTCTTCTTCTGCAGCTTCTTCTCTCGATCGATTTTTTCCCTGTTCCATCCTTGTCGCCGGCGAGCCTCTCCTCCGCCACTGCATCTTGCGCCGTCGACCCATTACTCCACCGCCCTGTGCGTCTTCCCTTAGCTCCCGACATCTAGAGAAGCCGCCGATTTAAAGCCGCGCGCCCGTGAAGCTTCCTCCACCGCCGCTCTCGGTGTCGTCCCGTCGTGAAGCCGCACCAGAGCTCCACCAGAGCTCCACCAGCCACGCCAGAGCTCCACCAGCCTCGCCCTGCCTGAACGCCGCCCCAGCCCTAGCTCTCGATCGGTAATTTTTTTTTTCTTCATTGTCTGCGCGTCTGTTGTGATGAACGAGCTAGATGTTAGGAACTGCTAGCGTCTGTTGTGATGAACGAGCACTGAAGTTGGAACTGCTAGCGTCTGTTGTGGTGGTTGTTGTTGTTGGTTTCGATGTTGGTGGTGTTTCTTGTTTCAAAGTAGTCCCATGGTAGTGATGGCCATCACGTTTGCATACTCGACAAAGTGAAATCTCTGCCTGTGGATTAATTAAAGAGATTGAAGATAGTAAGCTAGGGTTTAGAGAGAAAAAAACAAAATTAAACGAAAATTGGGGAATTGATTAGATGCTTTTGATGCTACTGTAGTTATGGCATTTAGGGTGATATTGTTGTTGTTACTGACAAAAAAAGAAGAAGAAGAAGAAAAAGCTTCATTTATGATGACCTCTCAATACGAATCCCTTCTTTGTTAATGCAGGATTAATAACTTGTCGTTTATTTTCAGTTTTTTAGTTGGGTTTCTATATTTCTATTTTACCCAGCTTTACTTTGTTCTTGCATTTGTCTTTCATTTGAGAATATTTTAATACAATAGTACTTTGAATGTTCTCAAGTTTTTGGAGCTATGTCAAACAATATTAATCTGAACTTCCAATGTTACATTGCCGTGAGATTGTTTGATTAAAACAAAAGAGTGCTATTATGCTGCTATTCTGTTTGGTTATGCCAAAAAAAGTGTGGAGTATCTAATTATACGCAGAGGTCATGCCAATTTTTTTCCAGAATTTGGTTGTCAAAATATATTCATTTGTTTATTTGTTCAATTAGTCATGTTTTTAAAATTAAAACTTTATTAGACATTTATGCTGAATAGGTGTTACTACCCACGGTTGGATTGTCCACTATCTGTTGCTGTCAACCTCTGCCACCGGTTTGCCTGATCAGAACCCACGGTAAAACACTTGCATTTCTGATTATAATTTTAGAAACAAACTAATATATATGTATATATATATATATATGTACATATATATATATATATTGTCACAAATAAACGTTATACTAAATTCTACTTGTATTCTACAATCATTAGAATATATATTTGCATAGTGTGGTTGAAATGGGGTGGTTGTTTTTGTTCATTGATCATATATATATATATATATATATATATATATATATATATATATATATACATTTACTATATGCATACTTGTCTGTCTGATAATATTCGTATGGTTTGCTGAGAATTAATTTTGCTGCTACTGTGTTTGTTTTTGCCTTAAAAAAATGTGGAGTGTCTAAAATACGCAAAGGTCATGCCAAATTTTTTCCAGAATTTAAGCTTTGTTCTAATTTCATTGAATAGGTGTTATATACTGCGCGCAAGAGCATTTTCTACTTCTCCTTCTTCTGTGATGTTCGCGCTAGCTGACCATCCAGTACTCATCAGGTTGGTATTTAAAATGTTTCAATTTATTTTTGTTTTTCTATTAAACAATGGAAAATCAATTCAAACATAGAATTACCTGTCTGAGATATACCTGATAGAGGTATGTCTTAGATAGTCCCTGTTGGGACTGTCCAATGACCTTTGATCTCACCATCTAGGTTGTGAATGAGTTAATAATATACAGTAGTTCAGTGATAATTTCAGCAGCATTACCCTAGTGTTCTTCTAGTGTACATATATATATGTGAATTGAAACGTACGATTCGTATATATATATCTACACTAGGAGAACTGTAGGGTAATGCTGCCGAAATTATCACTGAACTACTGTATATTATTAACTTGTTCTTAGGTGAGATCGTAGGTGATTGGATAGGTTTAGGTTGTTAAATCTGTAAATAAAAAAGAGGAGATCAATGGAACGAGTTCACGACATCTGGTGTGTGTTGAAAAAGGAGATGGAGCGCTCAGTGATGTACAGTGACAGATTGGACATCAAGTACCTAGAAGGGGTCAATAAATTTTGCAAAGTCCTTGTTGACAATCTTAAACCAAGGGATAAGGGATATATTCGATGTCCTTGTGTCGATTGCAAGAACGACTTCAAATACCGAGGTGTGGACAAGATTAAGGATCATCTGATTCGCAGAGGTTTACATACAGATGATTATGAAGCCATAACAATACTGCATGGTCAACATTCAGTACAAGTGTTTGAATGTGCTGATAACGTCGTTGCAGAACAATCAGAAATTGATGCTTCACAATTTTGGGGATACTCAAGATGATTCACTAGGTAGTGATTCAGATGATCAGGAGGACCTTAATGCAATGATGGAAGATGTTGAACAACATTTTTCCAACAAACCCAAATCATTCGAAAATCTGATGCAAGCATCAAAGGAACCGTTGTACAGTGGATGTGAAACGTAAACACAAACAAATTGAGCGTTGTCTTAAAACTATTCAATCTGAAGGCGAGACATGGATGGAGTGATGTCAGTTTTACAGATCTTTTACAACTGCTGAAGAATGTACTACCAAAGGACAATGTGATACCCACAACAACTTATGAGGCAAAGAAGTAATGTGTCCGATGGGTATGGAATATAAAAAAATACATGCTTGTCCAAATGGGTGTATGTTGTATTGGAAGAGAATGAGTTGGATGACCATTGCTCTGAATGTGGGGAATCACGCTATGTAAAAAAGGGTGACAGAAACCACATAAGCACTAAGTGGGCTCTCCTGCGAAGGTGTTGTGGTATCTACCGATAATTCCCCGATTCAAACGTTTGTTTGCAGTTCAGAAAGATGCTGAGAACCTCCGATGGCATGCTACCCATAGAAAGGATGATGGTAAATTGAGGCATCCAGCCGATTCACCACAATGGAGAAATGTTGACAGAATATACCCTCAATTCGGTACAGACCCAAGGAACTTAAGACTTGGTTTATGCACTGATGGGATGAACCCTTATGGCACTTTGAGCAGTATACACAGTACTTGGCCTGTTTTATTGACAATATACAATCTGCCACCCACCATGGTTGTGTATGAAACCCAGACATATTCTCCTCTCTCTGTTGATATCGGGTCCAAAACAACCGGGAAACAAAATTGATGTGTTTTTGCAACCACTTATTGAAGATTTAAAATTGTTGTGGAATGAAGGTGCGACGGTGTATGATTCATATGGTATGGAAAACTTCACGCTCCGGGCTATGTTGTTTTGTACGATCAATGATTTCCCTGCATACGGTAACCTCTTGGGATACACAATTAAAGGAGCTCTAGCGTGCCCTATATGTGGAGATAGAACTTGCAGTATACGGTTAAAACACAGTGGAAAAAATGTGTACATGGGCCATCGGAAATTCCTTCCTAAAGGGCACAAATACCGTAAGATGACAAAAGAGTTTGATGGAAAAACGGATCATGCAGTCGCTCGACCACCACTATCTGCTGCTGAGACTTACAATCAGTTGAAGAATGTTGTGAACAACTTCGGTCCACCAATTAAAGCCACTGAAAAGAGCATCTGGAAGAAAAAATCAATATTTTGGGAACTTGAATATTGGCAACATTTAGAGGTGAGACATTGCATTGATGCTATGCACGTGGAGAAAAACATTGGTGAAAGTGTATCTGCGACACTACTAAACGTGAAAGGAAAGACAAAAGACCATTTAAAGGGTAGAAAAGATCTGGTTGAATTGGGTATACGAGAAGAACTCGCGCCACAACAAAGAGGGAAAAGAACATTCTTGCCTCCCGCTTGTCATACATTATCCAAAGAAGAGAAAATAAGTTTTTGTAGTTCTCTTCGTCATATTAAAGTGCCATCCGGTTACTCATCGAACATATCAAGTTTGGTA
This sequence comes from Limonium bicolor, assembly GCA_023374045.1. Taxonomy (NCBI): domain Eukaryota; kingdom Viridiplantae; phylum Streptophyta; class Magnoliopsida; order Caryophyllales; family Plumbaginaceae; genus Limonium; species Limonium bicolor. The sequence goes on from CM041780.1 coordinate 204,492,084, forward strand.
TCAATGTCTGATCTTAAATTGGTAGGGATGAAGTCTCACGACTATCATGTGCTGATGCAGCACTTACTTCCGGTGCTCTCCGTGGAATCCTTCCAGCTGATGTCAGGAAAACTATTACAAATTTATGTGTTTTCTTCAAAGGAATTTCGTGTAAAGTGCTTGATGTGGAGACGCTGGATAAACTACAGAATGACCTTGTGATCACCATGTGTCAGTTGGAAATGTATTTTCCTCCTTCGTTTTTTGATATTATGGTGCATCTACTTGTTCATCTTGTTAGAGAGATCAAACATTGTGGTCCGTTATACTTCGATACATGTATCCGTTTGAGAGATATATGGGTATACTGAAAAAGAAAATGAAAAACCGTCGGCGTCCAGAGGGAAGCATAATTGAAGGGACAATAACAGAGGAAGTAGTTGACTTCTGCACTACTGAAGATAGAGACGAAGAGGACTTACTGTTGGGGCTGGATGATATTGACGATGACGTCCCTACTGAAGAACCACCAGCTGCATCTACTTCGCAGCCCCCTCGGAAGGGACGTGGACCGACCCGTGGGTTGAAGGAGAAGAAAGATTCTCCCATCGATTTGATCTGGGACAGTACCTCCGACATCGTGGTGGGTCGAAGCAGAAGTTTGCTTCCTACTTGGGATTGATGGTAAAATCCCATCATTGCTCGATTATAAGGACTGGAAAGGTCAAGAAAAGGCAGACAAAGACATCATGTGGCAGATGGTGCAGAAGAAGTACAAGGTCGCGGATGAACTTCGGACGAAGATTGAATCACTTCTAGCGACATCACACTGCGACAGTTCAAGCATCGGTTGGTAGATGGCTGGATACCAAACCGGGCTCCAAGAGGTCACCGCCGTGGGTAGTGTATGATGGTATGATCACGGAGGAGGACTGGAAGATATTCTACGACCATCGCCAGACTGAAGAGTTTAAGGTACTTTACAATTATTCTTTCTTAATTATTTAAGGAATAAAATTTAACAAATATTTTTTTTATTATGTATAACTTACAAATATACAAATTTTGTAACAGTTACGTCAAGAAAAAGCGAGACGTAACCGGGCGAAGAATATCTACAAGCACTTCATTGGGCGAGCTGGATACACGGGGCGGTTGGAGAAGTAGAAGAGCGAGGGCTTACTGACTAAGACTAATGAAGACGGCACTCAGTCAGTTATTGATGATGTTGACGATGCTAGAGTGCAGACATTTATGCTGGGTCGAATGGTGAAAAATGACGAGGGGGTGTATGTGTTCCCGCAGAGCGAGACTGCTGAGTTGGCGTCCAAGATTGTAAGTATATATATTTAAGAGTTGTTGTTTACTAATTAATAAGTTCATTTCTAATATTTTTGTTAATTTAAAATAGTCTGGCTCGACTGAGCGATGGGAGATGGTTCCGGCCCTCCCGTCTCAGGATGATCCACTGAATAAGGCCCTTGGGCAAAAGGATCATCCAGGGCGAGTGCGGGGCTTGGAGGGGAAGTTCGCCAAAAAGACGTGTTTCCTACGTCTCGATCGAGAGTACCACAGGCTGAAATGATAGAGAGAATGGTGGATGAACGGGTGCATGAGCGGTTGGAGGAGTCAGAAAGACGTCACGCTGAGTCGGAAAGACGCCACGCTGAGGAGCGTCAAGCCTACGAGGAGCGCCTGCGAAAGACTTGAGGCTTTAGTATTGGCCAGGTGCATGCTCCTACACACCGACACCTACTACTCCTACACCGGTGTCTACTCCTACCGCGACGGCGAATACATCGATAGTGGCCGTGTCCTCACCCCGCACCGACCTACTGCTAAACCGACTCTGCTCCTACAACGACGGCGGATACTGTCACTGATCCTACACCTACACCAACCGACGTCTGCTCCTACCACGTAGGCGGATACATCGATTCGATCATCCTGCACCTTCTTCTCCTACCAGAGACACATTTCCTTATCAAAACCTTTCGGTTTGTTCTTTTTTCCTCCTTAGTTTTTAACATTACTTTTAAAACAATATAATTTTATTATAGCTTGCTTACTGTTGTGAGTTATGTAAGATGCTAAATCATGTCATCTGTTTCAAGTGTTTGGATGGTGGGACTGTGCATGTTGCATCGTCGGGTTTTACAGACCGGACCGAACACTGTAGTACATTTCAAGGTCATCCCACCTCTCCACGCTCGTGGTGATGGTAGACGATATTCTGCAAGGTCATGAGGACTCTCCCCTTCCGTTGGAGTGGAATGAGGGAGTAAAATAGGTCAAGCAAATCTTCAGTTGTTCCATGGCCATATTCTCTCATTGATGTCAGTAGTGACAAGTTAACTACTATTTAATTACATGCTTACTGTTTAGTTTTTAACTTGACTGTTGACTGATATGTTTATATTTAAATTTTGTATACTATTAGATTGATAAGGAATTAAGACCGTTAAGAAGAGGAAGTGGATAAGGGGAAGGAAGTTGTGAAATCAAGTGAGGAGAGTCAAAGGGTGAGAAAGGAAGTGGTGAAACCTTTCGATATGACTCCTAGGAGATCCCCCATTCTGACACCTAAGTATCTGAAGAAGTTGACAGTCAAACAAATGTTGTATGACCTTTTCATGACGAGGCCCGCAGTCTGTCACCAACTTCAACATGAAAGTGTCTAAGCATGTTTTCCACTCCTCTGAGCCCAGAGATCTGATGATTACCGTGAGCGATCTACGAGAATTTTTGATGGGAGACCTGCTTAACATCTCTGTGATTCAGGCCTATTGTGTGTAAGTATCTTTCAAATTGTTACATATCTTTCTTTTTTTAAGCTATTTAACATATCTTATGAAAAAAGTTGTTTAGTTTAGGTGTTGACTAGTAGACTGCTAGCGAGCAAAGAGATTATTTGCCCTCTCTTTCTTGTGTCCGCAATTGATGTCAGCAAATCAGGCCGCATTGGATGAGCAAGGATGTGTACAGCATGTGAGGCAAGGATTTGTACTCTGCGGTGCGAAGAGGAAGCAAATTTGCTGATCCCATATCATCAGATGTAAGTACACAATAACTAGAATTTTTGCTTCCTAATTGTGATATTTAATAATTGTTCTACAAAACATTCTTGTTTTTATCTGTGGCCGCAATCATTGGATGTTGTTGGTGTTGTGTATCGACACCAACTGCTTTTTGATACTAGACCCATTGGCGGCCCTGATGACCTTCGAGAGATCGCTGTAGAGAAATATTTGAAGGAGTGAGTATTCAAAATTTTAATGCATTCTGTATTTATTTTAAGCTTGTCCTAGATTATTGACATAAATGGCTTCATTTTAAAATGTTGTATTTATGCAGGGGCCATAAGCTTGGTTTAAGTGATGAAAAGAAACCATTCTCCATCTTGGACTTCCACTACATACGTGTAAGTAATCATTTAATTTATGCATTTTTGTATTAAAGTTAAACGTTTAATTTTTTGATCTGTCTAAAGTTGGTAATCCATGGATGTGTGATGACAGTGTCCTCAACAGCCTGATTCAAAAAGCTGTGGCTATTATGTGATGCGGTACATGTTCGAGATGGTACAAAATATTGACACGCTTACGGATGATGACAAGGTAACCCATACCAATCAAAGTTTCAGTTAAAGTTATTGCATTTTAAATAAAATTGTGTACTAATGATCAGTTTCTTTTTATGGACAGATCGTTTCTTATTTCACACAAGCAGGGAGCATGTATTCCAAAGGGGATCTCGACTTTGTAAGAGATCATTTATCGCAGTTTTGGTGTAAAAATTACTTGAGTGTTTCTTAGATCTTATATCCTAGTGTACGTAGTTAGACTTAGACTTTTGTTTTTGCTGAAGCAACTCTCAAAGTTTGTAAAGTTCAACTCTCTCTTATTTTTGAAAGTTTGAATGGGTTTGTTTGCAATTCGTTTTCAATGTTGCAATTCAAACTGGCAACTTGGTTTATGTCATAGTGTGGTTGGTTATCAAAGGGCAATACCAGTTGGATGCCCTGTACAGGTTGTATATACGATTGTAAATTGGGTTGTTTGGAAACTTATGTGGTGGATGCTAAAAAAACAAAAAAAACTAAAAAAAAAAACACGGTTCACGTAAAACCGTGGTTTAAAACTCAGAAGTCAGCGAGTATAACCACGGTTTATTAACGAACCGTCGTATAAAGTACTCATATACCACGGTTAATACCCGAACCGTCGTATAACCCAATGGAACGCATTAAATACCACGGTTTCGTCCCAACCGTGGTATAAGTCGTCTGATTCCCTTGCCCAATGGGCTTTAAACGACGGTTTTTTTACAACCGTGGTTATACTGCGTCTTTTAACGACGGTTTTTGGAATCGTGGTTTATGTGAATTTTCCGATATACCACGCGAGTATAACCACGGTCTCTAACCTTGTATATGAGCAAAATAACCGTGTAAAAACATTTTCTCACTAGTGAATTTGTCCAACATTCAATGAACTTCTTTTTGTTAATGAAATACCCCAAACCTTAATCATCCTAATTAATAATAAATTAATTAAAATAAGAGATTAATCAAGGGCTAGTCATTTAATTATAAAGAATAATGAGCTCTAATTCATTAAGGAATTACATAAACTACAAACATATATATGTGAATGACTATATATAGTCCAAAATGGATACTAAACCCACATGAAATATATTGGACTAAAGAGGGATCAATTATAAGGCGAACAACTACTAAAGTTAACGTAACATGTAACATATCAATACATGAACTAAGAGCATAGATCATGTGAGAGAATTATATAGTTGTGATGAATTGTAAAGTATACAAATTACTCAAAAACATAAATAATACACAAGGAATACACTTAGGACAAGATAACAACACATGTTATAACCTAACACATGAAACAAACTTAAGTGCAATATTCATGTCATAATATTATAAGACACAAGATGACAAACACAAACCCCAAAATATCATTTCTGGACGGTTTTAAGACAAAGTTGACTTTAAATGAAACAAGAAGTTTATTTAAAGGTTGGTGATCATATGATCAAATGGTTGAGCCAGAGGTTTCAAAGTAATAAAGGTTGAATGTTAGGCAATAAACAAGCCGAAAGTTTGGGGTTAGTTTGGCAAATAATAAATTGTAATTTAATGAAGTTTAGAAGTTATTTGCAAAGTTTTGAAAACTTTGTGGGCCAAATTGTAATTCTAGAAAATTTGGGGTGTATGGAGTAAATTTGGCCAACTTTATATGGAATTTGAGGGTTGACCAAAATTTAGGGAAGAAAAGATTAAAAATTGGATTAATGAAATATTAGTGGTAAATTGTAAAGTCTAGAAAAGATGAGTAGACAAACCATGAATTTGGAAAATTAAGGGGAAATTCGCAAATAACATTTGGGGCATGTTTGGTATCTCCGACAGTTAAGGATTAGACTTGAAATTAATTAAGTGAAGATTAGAATTAAAATTAGAATTAGTGGTCAATTATATGTTTAGTCAAATTCAAGAAGGTGAATTCATAATTTTGATAAGCTTTGGTAAAAAAACAGAAATAGGCTGCTTAGGGGCTGTTTGGAAATTTGAAGGAATTAGGATTGAAACTTTGAAATACACCTTAGGACAAGGTAACAACACATGTTACAACCTAACACATGAAACAAGTCTAAAATGTACAACATTAATGTCATAATATTATAAGACACAAGATGACAAACATAAACCCCCCAAAATATCTATTCTGGAAGATTTTGAGATGGAAAAGGACTATTCAAAAATAAACTTTCAACTTGGGAAGGAAGCTTCTTAAGGCACAAAAGTCTTGCCATATTGGGAACTCCAACTCGCGGTCATTTTGCCCTCTCTCACCAACCATGATTTTGCTCCCCATGCTACCGAAAGTCATCCCAATCTTTGGCTGAAAGTAAACTTCATCTTCTACCTAAAGCTCCTTCGTTAATGCTCCAATGGTAGAACACAAGTTCTAAGATAAAAACACCCACCTTCTTCTTCATTCTTCTTCCTCTTTTCTTCACTTACAAAGCAAGAGAAAACCAAACACCACTCTCTCCCTCTTGTTCTGGTAAAAAATATTACACATTTGAAGGCCAAAATCAACAAAATCAATCCATGGAAGAGCTAGGCTAAGTTCCATCAAGTTAAAGGTAAACAAATGCTTTAAACTCTAAGTCTTTCCTTGACTTCCTTAAGGACAAAATTCCAAGATCTCTTAAATCATTTCTTTCACTCTTTTCATACAAAATATTGATCTTCTTCAACCTCCAAGTGGTGACCGGAAATCTCAAGAAGAACAGGCTCTAAACTAGAGTAATCTTCAGCCAAAGGCAAGGTTCAAAAACTAGAGTTCCTTGTGTTTAATCTATGTTCGAAGCTCTAGATATACACTAGATCTAATTCTTATCATATTTTGTTTTGGTCAAAAATATTGGACAAAACTCATCTTGGAGCTTCAAGGTAAATCCCTTTCCTTAATGCACATTTTAGTGCCTTAAGCCTTAGACCTTCCCTTGGTTATGATAAGGACCCTAACTTGGTTCTTCTTACTCTTCTTGTAATCACAGCCGAATGGGGGCTCAAAACTATGTTGTATTTTGGCCAAGAATCAAAGGAAAACAAAGAGAAAAAATCTACCTTAAGAAGGGTAAGTCTTGAATCTAATCCTCGGAGTTGTTAACTATCTTTTGAGCTTAAAATAAATACAAAAATATAATCTAACCCTTATGTTGATATAGGGGCGAGATTTTGAAGGGAAATCCCTAACTTTGGAGCTTAAGGTTAATGTTCTAACCTTAATGCACATTTTGATGTTTTAAAGTTATTTGATGTTAGTATACATATATAGTGAAGAGTTAGGCTTGAAAAATGGTTAATTTGAACCTAATAATGAACATAAGCTTACATCTAAACATTTAGTTAAGTTAAATAATGATTTAAGGGCTTAAATGCTAAGTTTACAAAGTTTAAGTGAACTTTGTGTAAATAACCGACATTGGAGGTATGTGTGATAATTTGGCCGTGAATGAAATGGTAGTTTTGGACACTTTTGATGTATTTAAATTTTATATTATAGTTTGTATTATGGCCAAGTGTTTAGGCTTGTTTTATAAGCATTTTAGTATATTTAGTGCCTTTAAAAGCATAGGTTATAATATTATTATGTTAGGTGTAAAAATCAGGAATTACAAGGGTTATTTGGGTGATTTAATTCACTTCAAAAGTTGCTAGACTTTAGGATTCCTTTGAACTAAGTTTTAAGACAAAGTTGACTTTAAATGAAATTAGAAGTTTATTTAAACTTGATGATCATATGATCAAATGGTTGAGCCAGAGGTATCACAGTAATAAAGGTTGAATGTTAGGCAATAAACAGGCTAAAGTTTGGGGTTAGTTTGATAAATAATAAAAAATTGAAAATTTAATTAAGTTTAGGAGTTAATTATAAAGTTTTGAAAACTTTGTAGGCCAAATTGTAATTCTAGAAAATTTAGGGTGTATGTAGTAAATTTGGTCTATTTTATATGGAATTAGAGTGTTGACCAAAATTTAGGGAAGAAAAGATTAAAAATTGGATTAATGAAATATTAGTGGTGAATTGTAAAGTCTAGAAAAGATGAGCAGACAAACCATAAATTGGAAATTTAAGGGGGACTTCACAAATACATTTGGGGCCTGTTTGGTATTTCTGACAGTTGAGTATTAGACTTGGAATCAATTAAGTGAAGAGTAGAATTAAAAATAATTAGAATTAGTGGTCAATTGTAAGTTTAGTCAAATTCAAGAGGGTGGAATCATAATTTTAAGAAGTTTTGGTGAAAAACGGAAATAGGCAGCTTAGGGGCTGTTTGGAAACTTAAAGGAATTAGGATTGGAACTTTGAAATAATTAAGTAAGAGAATGAAGTTATAAGTTATGTGTATAATTGGGATGGAAATATAAAGTTAGGAAAATATTGATGGCATAATGTAGTATTAAATAATTTGGAATATGGATGGTATTATGAACGTTAAGAGTAAAGTTTGAGATAATTGAGGATTATAGACTATGTTACATTTAAGTATAAACATCTTAATGTAAAGGTCTAAGTTGGTACACAACTAAAGATTCTATAATTCATATGAATAATATGAATATTTGGGGCTAAATTATGGAGTATGTAATAAGGTTGGATTTGGAATTATGGATGAAGATGATTCAAAAATAAACCTAAGTCATTAATATAAAGTCTAAGTTATATATCGACCATTACCTAAATGGTTAGAAGATTGTGAATTAGAGAGGTTATTAAACCTAGTAATTTATGGGGTCCTTAGAAGTGTTGACTACGTGACCAATTAAGTATGTTGACCACGTTGACCTAATAAACTAAGTTGACCATTGGGTCAAGATGACCAACTCATTTATAAGGCCGAAGACCATTAATACTTAGGTCAATTAAATTAACACCATATGGTAAATGGAACTTATATGAGTGTATATATGTATATATAAGTACATATGATTAAATGAGATAATTAACAAGTGGATAACACTAAGGTTGTAGAAATGATACAACATGTTGGTTACTAACAACATAAGAAAGTAAATTAGCTAATTGTGGATTAGAATACTTCAAGTAAAAACCAGAACAAAAACGAGTGGCAAACACCAGGGTTAATTATAAGGGATTAATCACTTCAAGAAATACCGAAATGGTTTAATGAATTATAGAGTATTAATACATAGCATCGTATTCCAGATCTAAGAGATTAAAGGACGGGCATGAGACTACACGTTTGTCTCCCTCGTCGGTGTACGGTATGGTTTCTTGTAACCTGTGTGTTATCGAGGTTTACCTCGGCTTGTGTGTATTTGCTTGTTTGAATGACCATAAGATTAATGTATGGAATATGGACTATTAGTTGTCCCATGTTTTTCTCTATTTGTCTAACTTTGACCTTATATGTATTGTGCTACTAACTACACAATAGAGTAGACATATATAATACACATAAGAAACATATGATAATGGTTAGAGTACCAAGAGGATTAAGTATATGAACTTAATAACTGTGGATAACATTTGAGAACTCGTACTGACTCCCTGAACATTGAGTCAGCATCCTAAATGGGATGATCCGAACTAATACTACTAGTAAGACGTAATCCGAATATACTACTAACCATTTGGTTTACTAGGGGGAGAGAGGAGTCTTGGATGGTTCCGGTCGCACGTGTATTTGTATCGGAGGGCAGTATCCACATCAGATCTAACTTCCTTGGTTATCCCAGAGTCTGAAAGATTGGCTCAGCGTCCTTGGCCCATGATCATTGGTGAGGGAATTTGATTGTATGTCACATTGATGGTGGTTTGCTCTATTGAGGCTATTACTCGAGGAACAGAGTTCATAAAAACCTGATTAAATATACGTCTCTTTTGACAGTGGTTAGTTGTATTTTAGAGCTTATTTCTCATCTCTTTGATTCATAAAAACTTGATGAAATGTACGTCACTTTGACGGAGGTTTGCTTAATCGAGTTTAATACTCATATTGATAGGGTTTATAACTACCCGAACACATTTGATAATTAAGGATGGAAATAAAACAATCCAAATAAGAGGATTGTATTGACAGTACCAAAGTTAATGTTGAATTTGAGAACTAATTAAATTCTCAAGACCTAGGAAAGGAAGGAGAACTAACTCATGTTATTGATTAACTGATCCCATTGTGATGGATCTCTGTTTGAGTATTTGTTATTAAATGTTGGCATGTTGTATGTTTACAGTATGTCTTTATACTGTTTGAAATAAAATCAACATGTTTATCGACCATTAGTCGAGTGTAGCCAGGTAGATAGTGGGCTGCATGTTATCATACTTAACAACAAATGTGCTGAGCCCGTTGTGGCCTAATCATTTTGAGGTACACAACAGAAGACGTCATTGGAGTGTGGGATTGAGTAATTAGTTGTATACTACCCATAGGTTTGATATTTGGAATTGTACTTTTGGTTAAATGATTTTGGTATATTAGTTTTCTCACATACAATTTGATTAAAAGTTGTATAATTTGGATTAGATTATCTCTCGATCATCATAGCATTGAGTCGCAAATGTATTTGGAAGCCTTGTTACTCACATGGGTGAGTAACAGTGGTAACACCCATGGTTAAGAAAATTGTCTTTATTTCCGCTACATAGGACGAGCTGTTTATGTTAACAATTGGATTAAGACGGGATTACATAGTATGGGAGTTACAGTAAATGAGCCAAGTGTCATCCAGATAATTTATCCAGCCAAGCTTCCCTTTCCCTTCATAGACCTTCCTCATGTGTGCGTACTCCTCTATGAAATGCACCTCCGTCCAGCTCTTGACTACCACAGACCAATGCTTTGTAGCCTCAGCCACTTCTCCTGTCTTATAGAAGAACCTCTTTGCATTCCAATCAATGTTGATGTTAATGTGCCACCGACATAGTAGATGAGGCACATGGGGGGAAAACAGAAGGAAGAGCTTTCATAAGACCAAGCTCTCTGTCGGTCACAAACACTAATGGTTCACCGCTCACGTCTTTCAATCTATAGCCCCCTCAAGTTCTCCAGGACCCAAGTGTACCCTGCTTCGTCCTCACCATATACAAATGCGTATGCAATGTTGAAAATCTTCCCAGTAGAAGTTCCATCTATCTGTACAAGCTGCATCTTATACACATTTGTCTTGTATATAGCATCAATAATGATGACATATGGAAACACATTGAAAAGCTTCACGGATGTTGGGCTAGCAAATATGACATACCCGGTAACATCCTTGTCGTCTGTATAAAGTGAAAAAATATGCTTTAATACTCTGAAAAGTTTAAAACATTTAAAAAATGAAATGATATGGTCACAGGATAACCCTCAACGGCCATCACATAATACATGATACTTGTGCTCCTCAAGTTCATCAACAAGCACTTGCATAACTTGGTATCCTCTCTTATGCTCCTTCGTCAACTTCTTGTTAAAATTTTAAATGAAGTTGATACCAATGGATAGATCCAGATTCTGCTCCTTCAGTTGTAACCACTGCTCACGTGGGGCAGTAGCTACCTAGTGAAAGTGACAGACCGCTTTTAACTCATAATCTATTAATGAATGTCAAGCAAAATGTCCCTCTGGCCGCTTAGAAAAATAGTGGTTGTGTTGTCCATCCTTCACAACCAATTTCCATCCGTTATGAGTGTGCTTGTTGTGTATTCGGAACAGACATGAGCACTTCTTTGAGGAGGTACGTCATCGCTGCATAGAATCATCATCAGCTTTGACTCTTTGTGAATGCCAATACTGCTTAGATGTAAGTACTATTATGTCGTTTGTACTTGTCTGGACTATGGTCACCACCATCCACTCACGAGCCTTTTGTCGCCCCACAGTATCCACCCATTCCAAGTAGCGTGCTTAGTAGGAAAAAATTGATTGGTTTGAACACATCAGTAGTATCATTCCATTCGTTATCAGAAAGTTCAAACGATGAATCATGAGGAGGGGAATCAAAAGGTGGAACCTAAGGCTAACAAAAAAGTAAGAAAATACAAACAAAAAAGTTACAAAATTACAAGTTCGTTCGTAATGGATCGATAGGTTAAATGTCCGTTCTGGACAAACAACAAACATCTGTTGTAGACACATCAAGGAACGCCCGTTACAAACAACATCAATGTCCGTTTTATGGACTTTTAAAATATGTCCGTTTTTCAGACCCTTAAAATACATCCATTTTATGGACTCTCTGGAAAATATGTCCGTTTTTTGGACCCTTGAAATACATCTATTTTGCGGACTCTTTGTAACAATGTCCGTTACAAACGAAGTAAAAGAAGACATCCTGTTTCTTTGTCCAGAAAACGGACGGTAAAATGAACCATTGTTCTGCTGGTCCGTTTTACGGATTAGAAAAAAACGGACTGTTACGTGAAAAATATGAAAATTTGATTAAATATCACCTTTGGATCGCCTGAAAAAACAGTTTCTTCATTCCATGGTTTATTCAAATCAAATTCTTTATCATTGTTTGATTCCATTTGTCATTTTCTTTTCATATTATTGAGGATAAACCGTACTTTATCACCTACAGTTTGTTTTCTTTTGAAATTTTTTCACCTCCATTATGATATTTGATTAGTGAAATACCCCGAACTTAAAAAAAGTGATTAATTAGGCTAATGAGAATTTTAGAAGCTTAATTATGCCTAAATAAATATGTGGGAATAATTCCCGAAGAAAACGGATCCATAAAATGGGTTAAAAGCACAAACGAACCTTAAAGCGCGTTTTACGAGGAAACCGGGAAAACACGACTTTAAGTGGGTTAAATAGACCCATAATAATTATATTCAATTAAATATCTATAATTAAACATTAGTGAAGGTTGAGAGCCATTAAAATTGATTAAATGAGAAAATTCCGGAAAACGGGTTCCGGTTGGTGAATAGTGTAAAAACTAGAACTTGTGGGGTGTTAAGTGTAATAAAACCAAAATACCTCCCCCATTTGAAATTAAAAACCAGAAACCCATTTGGTGTGTGTGTGGGTCACGATTTCCCTCCTCTCGTTATGGGCTATAAGTCACAAAAAGACAAATAAATAAAGTAAGAGTATTAAAAGTACAAAAGTAATATGGTGAGTCTCTCTCCTACCCACTCTCCCTCACTCATGTTTTCTGCCTCCTCTCCCCTTCAGACTTCCTTCTTCTTCGTCCAGCCCAAGCATGGGGATTTGAAGCTCCAAACCAGCCCTCTCATTCTCCTTCCATTTTGAAAGCCAAAATCAAGTCCAAATGCAAAAAAAAAAAAACACCGCTAAACTCCTCTCTCTTTGGGCATCATTTCCATCTTTTCAAAATCTCAAAAGCTCCATCTTCATCACCATGGATGCTGCCCCATTTGGAGCTTGAAGAAGAGCATTTTGATCTCCATCCTCTCCTTGTTTTCTAAGGTAAAAAAGAAACTCAAAAATCACCCTTTCTAGCTCTCTTTTTCAATCTAGAAATTTCCAGATTTTGAGGCTCTTGTTTTTCCCATTCCAGCCGGTTTTTAACCTTCCAAGGAAGTGTTGGAGCTTGTTGTTTAAATGCTCAAAAACTCCACATAGGAGTTCCAAGGTAATACTCATTTAGAGCTTTAAACCCTTGCTTGTATTCTAGGGTTGATTTTAGAAGTTAAGGATTCCCATTAATGCTCATGAGTGTTCCTTGACATGGGCTGTAGCATTAGAGTTTTAAACCCCCCCCCCCCCCATAACCGGTTTGTGAGTCAAGAACAAGAAGGAAGGAAAGAAGATGGGAGAAAGAAGAAAGAAAGGAAAGAAGGAAAGAAAACTAGAACACTAAGGTAATGAATTTACCTCGTACATATTTTAATGCCTTGTAGTATGAAATATTTACATTGTTTTAGTGTTGTATAATGCTACAGCAGTGGTATGAAAGAAATGGAGTATTTAGGTTGGTTTACATTGTTGAATAAATGCCTTGGGGCCTAGTTGAATAAGTGTATTTGTGCAGGAAAAATGTGTGAGTATAATGAACAAAATGTGTGCTGCTATTGTCCCTTGAGGATATGGCTAGTTGATAATGTTAGGAACTGAAAAATAATGCTTTGGGAATGTCTAAAATTGTCGGGAAACTATGGCCAATTTTTTGTAGAAAAACTAAATGACTTAGGTGCTTGGATGAGTAGAAATAACTTAGGTTGATTAGTTATGTTTTAGGGTTGAACTTGAGTAGTTAATCACCTAGGAAACTAGATTAGTGATGATTGTGTAGATGGCTAGAATGCGGAAAGAAAATAATGCAAGATGAGCATTAGTGCAACACTAGTTGGTGAACCATTGAGATAGAAAACAAAATCTGTAGCAAGAACCTAAGGAAGAAGATTAAAGAGTGAATTTTTTTGTAAAATTTAAATAGAAATGAGTATTGAGCTTAGTGAAATACCCCGTAATTAGAAATAGTGATTAATTAGGCTAATAAATATTTAGAAGCTTAATTAAGTCTAAATAATCATGAGGGAACAAATCCCGAAGAAAACGGATCCTTAAAATGGATTAAAAACGCTAACGAACCTTAAAGCGCGTTTTTCGAGGTAACCGGGAAAACGTGACTTTAAGCGGGTCAAATAGACTCGTAACAATTTTGGTCAACTAAATAGTCATTAATAAATATTAGTGAAGCTTTAGAACCAATAAAATCAATAAAACGAGAAATTAGTAAAACTGTCAAAAACGGGAAGTTGTGGGGTAGAAACATAAATAACCCAAACTAGTGTGTCCAATATTGTAAATAGAATTTTAAACCCATATGGGCTGTGTGTGTGTCCGATGGCCTTCCCCCTCTCTCACACACTCTATTAATTCCTCTTATGTACAAAACAACAAAACATTTAAAAAGCAAAAAGTAAAACACTACTTTACTTACCTATCTCACATTCTCTCTCCTACCTCATTCTCTTCACTCACGTAACCCATCTCCCTCACTCACTCTCTTTCTTTCTTCTTCTTCCCATGCGATGGCAATGGTGAAATGAGAAACCCCACACAAACTCAACTTCTCTCCTCTTGTTAACCCCTTGAACCTCCACCAAAAATTACAAAAACTATACCGTTGTGTTCCTCTCACCAAGGAGAACATTTCCCTCTTTTCAAAATTCGAAAACGAGCATTTTCATCTCCATGGGTATTCTTGCTTTGGAGCTCCAAGACCACCATTAGAAGGCCCTTCTTCACCTCTTTGGTTTAAGGTAAAAAGAAATCGAAAAGCATTACCTTTCCTTGCTCTTATTTGCAAAATAGAGATTTCTAAGTGTTAAGCTCCTATCCTTTTTGTTCCAGCCGATTTTGGCATTGTTGAAGGAGTAGAAATATTGCTCTAGTGCTGTTCCAAGCCTCACTTACTCCTTTGCAAGGTAATGAATCCCTAAACCCTAGAAACTTGCCTTAAAAGCTTTAATATAATCTAAGGGTTAGTTGAATTGAACGGTGGTATGTATGGGCTGTAGTGTAGTGCTTGAATCTTCATAGCTGTTGGGAAAAGAGGAAAAAAAAGGAAGAAAGAAAGAAGCAAGAAGAAGAAAGGAAAAGCTAGAAGAAGAACAAGGTAAATGATACTCACTTGTGTAGTCTTGTAAATAATCATGTAACAGATTTTAGTAGTGTAAATGGGTATTGTAAAATGGTAATGAGTAGTAGTGTAATGTGGAAGAAGAACAAAACCATTTTGAAGCTTAAAAAGACATTTAAAAACTGTCACAAACTAGATGGGAATTACATGTTATGTGCAGGAATTTTAGAAGTGTTTAAGATGTAGTATTGTGTTGGAGAGTTGGTGTATTAATGCTGTTTTCAAACAGGTGAAATAAGTGTTGAATTGTGAACTAGAACATGTGGTGAGAATGTAAAAATATAGGGGAGGTTATGTCAAAATTTACCTAGAACTAGAACACTTAAAAACTAGAAAACTAGGTAAAAGTATGTCCTTGTAACAGATTTTAATTTGAGCTGTTTAGTGGGTAGTTTAGGAGAGATGTCTAATGTGTTACAAGCCTTGGAAATGACATTATAAGAGGGAGCAATAGATGGAGGAAGTGAGAGACAAAATCTGTAGCATAATACAACTAAAGGAAGAAAATGTAAGTGCTGAAATGAAAATGTAGAAAACAAAGTGTGTGAATTGATATAGAAAAGAGTAATGAGTTAGTAGATGTGTTAAGGAGTGTTTTAAGGTGTTTAAACATGTAGAAACTTGTGGGAAGGTTAGGGAATGATTAGGAAAAGATTGGGGTGAATTTGGAGTTCAAAATGAGAAGAAAAACACCTTGAAAAATGGGTTCTGTTTGTGGGACCCCCCTGTGGGGAGGTCCAGTGGAATCGCGCAGCGTAGAAGGTTTCTGTCACGGACCGCCCCTAGGGACCGCCCCACAGGGGAGGTCCAGTGCAGAGAAGATAAAAAAAAATTTGTTTCTGTCTCGGACCGCCCCTACGGACCGCCCTGGCCCCGCCCCTGTGGGGAGGTCCAGTCGAAATCCCAGGCCGGATGGCTTCTGTCTCGGACCGCCCCTAGGGACCGCCCCACAGGGGAGGTCCGGTCAAAAAAAATTAAAAAAAAATTATGGGCTTAAGCAGTAAACCATAGGGAGAATAATGATGGTAAGGAGAAAATAATATACACATAAGAACCTAAGAAAATGAGCTTAGGAAATGATGTGAAGTAAATGATTTTAGAATTAAGTAAGAAATCTAAGGAACTAGTAATGGTACATTGGGAAAACATAAAGGATGAAACGTGTTGGGTTACCCATAGAGAATTAGCCACTCGATCACATGTATGTTATAGGACTTGATTTGTGAGCACCGAAGGAAAGTCGGATTACAAGTACGACGGTGAACGGTATGAATTCCTCATGCCCCGTATGCTATCTTGGTTACTCTGATTTGTGTGTTGTGTGCTAATTGATCACCAAATAAGATAAATGCACGAATCAGAGTTATTATGCATACTTGTGATTATGTAGTGTTGTATGTGGTGAATATTTTTCTTAAATCTTAGTTTGTATAATTCATGAAATGTATGGATGAATATGAATGCGTGTATGTATGTTGTATTGTACTGTGACCGATTGTGATTGTGATTGGACTTCTAACTTATTCCTAACAAGCTAACCAATCTAACTTAAATTGGTAATTAAATTGGAATGAGTAGAAGTCCGATATAGTTTCGGCCACGCGTGAGGATGCGGAGTCACGAGAGGTTGGCTCCAATTCCTGACTCTTAAACTGGTCCGCGGCCCAATTCCCTTAAGTGGGTAGCATCCCGGATTGGTGAGTCAAGTAAATCCCGGTGGTGGGACGGTGTAGTCCCCGGGCCGGAGGTCATACCGACTTAACTTGAGTATGAGTAAGCAAATAAGAATGAGCAAGTAAGTAAATGAAAGTATGTAAGTAAAGTAAGAGTAAGAATGTGTAATGAGTAAAGAGTAATAAGCATTCCGATTAACCCGGATGCGTAACTTGGCTAACACTGCGAAGGTAAGCATTGTGTGCACTATTTGTATGGTTGCCTTGAATTGTATAATGTAATGTGTATGCATGTATGTTGTATGTAAAGCATGTATGTATGAAATTAATGAATCGCATGTTTAGTGGACGTCAAATAGTCGGTGTGCCCTAGCTAGCACGCGGTATATGCGGAGTTTATGCGCAGCTTTTGCTGAGCCCCTTGGGGCGATGTTTTTACTACACGCA